>MU158411.1:0-174536 GCA_015708705.1 Naganishia vishniacii ANT03-052
GCGACTAAGTAGCTGAAACCGATTGGCGGATAGTGGAAAGGGGTGAGGCGGATCCAAGCTGCAGATAGCGATGGATCAGTGGACTGAATGCAAGGCTGTTGCAGAAATTGTTACGCGTTTTGCCGTTGATAATGAAACAGAGGATTTGTTGAGACCACTATAATGTTATTAACTGAAGTCGGACAGTTGTATCATACGGACTATAAGAACAGAGAACGAAGAATAGTGGTCTAAGGAAGAGACTACAACTAGAGCTAACGTTATCCTTTCCCTTCCACTATATACATCCCAGTCTCAACCACCATCTGAATTAGGTAATCCTCCCAAAACAGGTGACTCGTCCTCACTGGCACCCTGATTCCGCTTCTGAACCATGACACGTTCAAGTCGCCTTCTACTCCCGTCTTGTCCATGATGAGTCGACTGTCATTCATGACACTGCACGTATCCGCGGGAACATCAGGTCGCGTCCTATGTCGTTTGCCCTGACACTAGAACGATTTCCTAGTGGTGAGTAGGATATCTCAGTCTTCGTAGTCAGTACGGAGCGGGCGTTTCGGAACAGACACTGCGATGACATGTGATCTCGGGGGTCCCCAGGTTTCAAAGCTGTCCCTGCTGTTGGAAAAGACTAAGTTCCTGATCAAATCAACCCAGACCTTGTCCTTGCAAGGCTCTGGATGAGTTGCACCGTCTGCTGCTTCGCGACTGGCCACTACGTCCTTTTGGGTGGCGGGATTGCGGAGACTCGGACTACAAAGCCCCGACCGTGACATTGAGCCTAAAGAGGAGCCTGTGCTCCACTCTATGCGGGCTTACCCGAACCCGACAGCCTATGGTTGTCTAGAACATTCAGTATGGGCCGCACCTGTCGAAATAACGACACGTCATTTCCTGCCGAATCTCCGCCGCCTCCGCTTTCCCTATTTTTCTACAATCTGCATTGTTCTCCCATCAACGGATGGGCTATATATCTAGCGGAGACTCTGTTCTCCCTTTTCCCCTTTTCCTGATGATGGCTCACACGATTTACTTCGAGTCATCACAGCACCTACCGTACTTCACTCAGACAGTATTGATTGAGTACGATGGGTTTATACAACACCGAGGACGAAAGGACGCGGGTACATAATCTGCAAGCTTTGGGATCGCAGAATCCGATTTAAGTTTTCAACTAGCTTGTTCACGGTTTCCTTCTGACGTATATCATCTGCACGTGGTACCCTTCCTCGGTCACAAACACGGGCGCAGGGTGCTGCTCAGGGCCATTCTCTACCATCCTCTTCTGCTTACTGATGGATTTTTTCATCTTGTCCTTATATGTCTCCATGTCGTACTTTTTTACTAGTGTTGTCCAACCCGAAACGGGCTCGGCGCTTGCCTCCTGGCCTTCCTGCCAGACCAACAGATAGGGACTTCCCAGGACATCCAGGATGCGATATCGCATGGCTCGTCTGGTACTCCTTCGGGATAGTATCTGATCATGCTTGTAGGTCTGGTACGTATAACGGGGGTTTCAGCTTTACTGGACCCGGTCGCTTCCTTTCTGCAGAGCGACTGAATATAATCGCGAGTCCTCTTGACACGGGACGGGTCAGATGTGACCTTCGCCCTTATAAAAGAGGTCAAGTCTTCGAATGTCTCTTGTTCTTGTAATACCATTTCCGCTTCGTTGTTGCCTTTCCAATGATCCAACTTGAATTTCACGTATAGCCACTGCTTTGCCTTGGCCATGAGATTCCCCGCCGCCTCACTTCGGACCGTTGCACCGTCCATTCCTGATGTATCATTCGAGGTGCTTGCTAACATTCCAGAACGAGATGACACGCTTCGACCGGGGCTGGGTGGGAGCGTCATGATGGTGATGGTTTCACCGGGTAGAGATCTTCCATTAACGGAACTTGACGGAGTCTGCGATTTTGCGTTACGGACTCAGCGTATCAGCTTCGCTACCACGTTCGTCCACAGACATTCTATTGACCGGGTTCCAACCTGACGGATGATATTGCATTATCGACTTCTTGCTTTGTACGCAAATTCTATCCGCAGAGATGGCTGGATTGAGTCAGATCTGTCAGAAGAGACACCGTCTGAAGATCGAACGACCTCCCGACTCTCAGCGTCTATATACGCCTAGAGATGCGTCCACTAGGTCCTTCCGCCGTTTACCCTCTTCGACTCCTTTGTGCTCGAAAAAAGTTTGCAAGGACCCCTCGGATAGCGATCTCTGGGGCTAGAGAACGTCCACCGCGATTCAACGATATTAGCGCAACCCAGGGAATAGCGTAGATATTACCGCTGACAATCCCCCGCTGAGCGAGGGATCCGTGCATAGCTGCGACGAGGACTGTCACATAACCGGCTAGGCCGACTCACGCTATATCCACGGCGTCCAGGCGAAAGGACTGCAATGGATCTGGCAATCGGGGGTCCTTGTCAGACTTAGGCTGATGTCGGCAACGATGTGTCCATCTCCCGGATCCAGCGCAACGACTACTTCGATGGCGTACTTGCACAGCGCCTGCGTGCTTCAAATGATATTGCGTTATGTCTATTATGCTGTACAATACCAACCAAACCGAGAACATTGTCCATTCTTGTGTCTCCCTCCCTTCCACTTTGCAGGACCCTACGACCGATCCACCGACTTCCCCTTTGCCGTACTAATCATCAAAGCCTCACTATCACTCGTCCCGCCACCACTCGTACTGCCCGCACTCCCACTGCCGCTCCGACTCGGCCCGCTGGAAGGGACCGTCGTCGTACTGATCGAGCCTTGGTTTTGATGCAACGACACGGGTTCAGCAGCGGCAACGGCTTCGGAAGGGAGAGTAGCAATCTCCGCCATCGCGCTACTGCTGCTGCCGCTGGTAGGGAAATGCGGCGAGAGATGACCCCGATGATACGGCTGAAGACTTCTCCTTGATGAATCCCTCGTCCCGCGTCGCATCGTGCTCACAGGTGACCCGGCGGCGGCGGTACCCATATACTGTCCAAACTCGGAAACACTACTCGTCCGTGAATGCGCCGCCAGTAGGTATCCCTCGGTATTCGTTCCCGGATCAAGCGGGATCGGCATCGTCAATGTGATTCTGCGTCCATTATGCGGCGTGTTTCCGAATCCATTAGAATGCATCGAGGACATGGAGGGAGAATTCGGCATGTGGGGGAACATCATGGTTGACCTGGAGGATTTTCTCGAGATATCCCTGGTCGCGGTGGGATCGATGACGGTTGCGGGTGGCGCCAAGCCGGTAGTCTGTATCGGCGGTGGTACGGGTCGAGTCGTGTCATTGAGTGGCTGGACATCTTGCATTTCCAAGGCAGCCGCACCGAGAGCCATTGAGGAGTGCGAAGACATTGGGTGGAGCCGATGCGATGTCGTCGAAGAACTTGATTCGGCTGTGGGGTTCATATACGGCGCTTGCGGACTCGTGGGCCAAGATTCTGGATTCAGTCCGTGGTTTACCGAGCTCAGCCGGCGGTTGTAGTTGGGATAATACGAGGGCAAGGAAGGCGCATACACTGTCGGAGGAATCAGCGACGTGACGATTGACGTTTGCGCAAAAGGGAATTCACGAGAATTGTACGACTCGTAACCCTTTCTCATTGCCAATTGGGGACGTTCCTCCGTGCCAGCGACCGGTCCTCCCGTAAAGGCCATATCCGACCGGGGACGCCTGAAAGAAGCATGGTTGTCAGCCGCTTCCAATCAGTCAAACAATACGCCAATACCTACGGAAGTGGATACGGATGTTGGGTCTTATCCCGCCTCCTCCGACTCATCTTCCACAGATACCAAGCCAGCATACCCAACGCCAGTCCTCCCACAATACCTCCGACAATACCCCCAATCGCTCCGGGAGCCAAGCCCGTCTTGCTATTCGAAGTGGCCTCACTGTTGGCGGAGACGATCGTTCCAGCGGAAGACGATGATGTAGCGGATGGAATGTTTGATGCGAGGGACGACGACATGCTTGGAGAGCTCGAGGAGGTGTTTGATGTGGTGCTCGCTGTGTTGGAAGAGAAGACGGAAGAAGACGAAGATGAGATAGGTGCCGAGCTAGAGGATGCTGCAGAAGCTATTGACGACGCTGCGGATGAGGTCGTCGATACCGAAGATCCTGATGAGTTCGCCGTTGAACTGGCCGAACTTGCAGTCGACGAGGACGACATTCTCGGACTTGTTGACGGCATTGTAGATGACATATTGGCTTGGTCTTCAAGAGTCGATGGGGGTATAAGGCGAGACGAGTGTCCTGATGGGAAAGAGTGTTCGTGGCGAAGAGTTATAAGAAATTTTGCAAGGGGACCGTCATCTATTCCGGGTCGAGAAGCGTGCTTGATGTCGGATCAATACGAGGTTGAGATAGCGTTGATCGAAATGTACGTCGGTGAAAACTGCGATGTCTCCCGTGTCTTCCTCACTGCCAAGCAGAGCGAGCCATCCTAGACGAGGACTGGATGGACGGTGGGGTATAGGAGAAGGAAAGAAAGAGTCGCCAACGTTTGCTGACGACCGAATAGATGATTTGTTGTGCAAGCTGAACCCCGGTCTGGTAAGCAAAAATGAGGCAGTGACAGGGCAAAGCCCCGTCTCGGATCCTGTTTTCCATACAGATGAGCTCGGTGACTTCCCCTCACTCGGCACATTTATTATTGGATTCGAGCTCAAGTAGCTGTACAGGTCGATATGCATTATTGGAGAATCCGAGAGCACATGGGTCCAAGTCGGTCCAGGAGAGGCCTCCGTGGACACCCCAACTCGACTCGAACACCTCATCCATTCACAAGTTCTACTACACGAAGCGATACCCTGCGCGCAAATGTTGAGTGACCATCTACCCCATCCCTGACCCCTATATTTTAAGCCTCTTTCCCGCGTCCAAGCTATGATATGAGGTTATAGCCGAAGCTTAGCCGACGACTCGATACGAGTATCTCTAGTTATCCTTTCCCTGTCGCCTGGCTATGTCCGTCGTTTCATGTCGCTTTTCGTATAGCTAGATCAGTTGCTATGTAGAGCTAGAGCGGACCCCATGCTCTCATCCAGCTGCGATAGTGGACTGGCATGAGACTTGACGGTCGATATTGCTGTCCCTACACACAATATCGAGACAAGCCAAGCCGACCTGATATATCCAACCTGCACACGCTTCATTCATTTCGCTTGAAGATCCCATCGATGCTACCGGAGGGAATGCTAACATCACCGTTAAGATTTGTTTCGGCCAGCGGAGGTCAGGCAGAGCTATCGGAAGTATCATCAGGGGTGGATAAGCGTTCCGAAGGAAATAGTTCAATCGATTTCCCACATCCCACTGCCTTCAGTCAGCATCAGGAAACACGTTGCGGTAGCATAGCTACAGAAACGTATTGGCAACTTCGCATGAAGAGATCCAATGTTGCAGGTCGAATTGGCGTCGGTGGAGACTGGCTGAACAGTCCGAACAGGGCTCAACCGCATATTTATCAGATCACTATATTGTGTCCAGATAGTCTGATGGTGGATATCAGCACATGTCCGGTGCGATGATTGCGTACAGCTCTGCGTACAGCTCTGCGTACAGCTCTGCGTACCAGGAAGACACCGAACAGGTCTCGAGTCAGTCCGGAAGTAATTGTCGTAACGTCTACCATCGCATCGCCTTGGACCTCACAGCTGATCTACGCCAAGTCGCAGCATCCCCAGCTACCTAATTTGAGCTTGGAGTAGCGAGGAAGGTCGAAGAACGACGGAGCGATGTCAGCAAAACGCACGTTCACGAAAAACGGCAGGCCCAAGAAGAATCGCACGAATAACTCATATCACCCAGTGCTACACGGATCTACTTCCAAGAACTACAGAGAACCGCCACCGATAATCCCCACGGAGCCACACCCAATGCAACAAATCAGCTGTTCCAGATACTGCTGTTCGGCTCGGCACCTTCTCCCTCTTTGCCACGTCGACCGAGCGAGAAGAACCGGTACGGCTTTTTCTCATCGGTCTCGTCCTTGTTGTCGACGACGGCATGTTCCCACGCATACTTGGCATTGTGTTCAGCAGATATGGACCGTCCGACGTGTTCAGCAGGTGGAAAGGGCGAGGACGTCGTAGAAAACGGTTGTTGTCGTCCTTGATTGAGACCACCCCATTTACCCAGAGAGCTCCAACGAAGCGTCTTTTTCTCGGCCGCAGATGGCGCAAAAGCATTCGTATAGCCAGCGTTGGGCAGTGGAAGACTTTCATTCGACGTCGTCTGAGCCAAGGGGAATCCCAGAGTGTTGTGTCGATCCTTGGCCGAGACATAGCCCGAAAAGGGCGAGGACGCGTCTAGGGCATTCAGCTTGGAGGAAGAGAACCATCGTCGGGGCCGTTCACCTTGGGAATCGTTGTTCACGTCTTGCATAGCTCGCGACAGCAAACCAGGATCAAGTGCAGGGGGTCCTCGAGCTTCCTCCGGCGAGGGGTCGTTACTCAGCACAGGTGCTTGCTCGTGCGGCGCAGGAGAAGCCGCTTTAGGCGTCGGCAAAGTCCACTTGTCCTCTTGAACAGGCACGTGCTCTTCGGGTTCGGACGCCAGAGTATCCCAGGGATCGTCAAGGTCGAGTTTGCTTTCCGAAGGCGTCTGATCTCCTTCCAGAGACCGGAACAGCTCCTGCGGCAACAGATTGGCGGTAAAAGACGACAACATGGGCCCGAGCGGCGATCCAGGATCTTCAATTTCGATTTCAGCAGTTCGCACAGGTGCACCCAAGGGGCCAAAGCCCTCGAAACCAGAAAGATCCCGAAAGGCTGGAGCGTGCAGGTTGGTGGCAGCCGTTCTATACTGCTGTGCAGAGTCTCGTAAGATGGACGCGGTAGCTTGCGTGGTATGCGGCTGACTGGCCGGGTATGGGTACGTTGGCGGATACGATTCTCGAAAGTTGTTGCTATACAGTATGGGCGCAGGCGGAAGACGGTGTTGAGAAAACTGCGCGACATCCGGCGTAACGGGGTTTGACCCTCGACCGAGTTCTTCGGGCTCTTCGCGATGTGCCTGAACCGGAGCTTGAGGGCTGAAGTTGATCAAAGCTTGCAAGGCGTCGACCGCTTCCACGACCTGTGCCGCCAGTTCGGCAGAGAGTTGCGACTCGTCGACCACCGTTTCATCCAATACTTCAATCTCCCTTTGCCGCTCATCAATTTCATTTCGCAACGCTATTTCGTGATGATCCGTCTCGCTCCTCTGATGTTCAATGGCTGAGCTGCAGTCCTCCATTTCTTGCTTGAATCCCGCAATCTCTCTGTTCATCTTTTCCATCCGCCCCAGAATGGCATCCCGAATCGATTCCACCGCCTTCAGCTTCTTCTCCGCCTCTCGTCGAGCCCCTTCCGCCTGCCGCTTGTTCTCTTCCAAACCCCGCATCTTCACCTTCAAGTCTGCCCGATCCGTATCATCGTCCTTTTTCTTTCTTCTGAGATCATTCACCGACACTTGTAGTTGTGCCTGGGAATTTGCAATGCTCTCGTTAAAGGTCGCAAGCTGCTCACGCAGATCAGCGACGGAAGTTTGCGCCGTCAATAACGAAGTCGTCATTTCGCGAATCAAGGGTGAGTCTCGTTCAGCGCCGGCGGGCTTATCCTCCTGTGATTCCGGCGCGAGGTATGCACCTTTATTCGCAGATGGTTTGGGCGGTTGAGGTGAAGGTTCACGATTGTGTAGAGGGAGGGAGGCGTCAGATCGCAGTGGCGGAGGGGATTCGGCACGAGCGGGAGTGATTATAGTTTTGATCGACGGGAATGTAGGGGCTGCCAGCGCAAATCTTAGCACCTTGTCAATCGCGTGATCCCGGGCCACTCACCTTCATCGGCCTCGTCATTCGGAAGTGCAACCACGCTTAACAAACCGGCTTCCTCCCCTCCCACACGTCGACCCGCAAGACCAATCACTTCCTTGCCAATTCCCATTCCACTCTTGCCCAAAAGCCGTTTCTTCTTGCCCGCTTCCTCGCCCATGGACATGATCCACCGAAAAAGCTGCTCGGTCCGTTTCGAGTCCATGAATGGGAGGTTGATCGCGATCGCACCCATGGACCACCAGCGTCCAAATGCACCGATGAACCAGACTCCAACCACTGTAGGGTCTCGGGCACCCTCTAGGTTCATCAAGCTATGTGAATCGCGATCAAACAGAGGTCCATTTTCGTCCGCTTCGCTGTTCATGCCAGAAGACGTGTTTCCTGCCGACAGATGGGGTTTCGAGGGTGTGGAGGGTACATTTTTTATCGAGACTTTACGTCCGAGGCCCGAAGACTGGGATCGAGCGTGAGCGTTTGGCGACTTTGGCATGATGGCTACTAGGGAAAACAAGACAATGTTTCGGAACTTGTATGCTGGCGTTCGCAGGTGAATCGAGACGTGATTGGAGAAGCGAAAAGGCATCAAGGCTGGAGGTTCCCCGGTGTGGCCTATGGTATCCACCGTTTCTCCGGAACCGTCCATGTCTTCACTGCCGTCTTCAATGGATCCTGCAGATCGCTTGGCATTTGCATGGCTCGGCGGGGTCGACGAGTATAGGTCCTGTACGTGTTTCCGGAACGATTCTTCGGCGAGGTATTTCCGAAATGACGCTTCATCCGGATTGGAAAAGAGTGCTAAGGGCGAATCGACGTCAGCGAAAGATACCAGTCAACCACGAGTCTACTTGCAACGTACCCAGAATGCAAGCACCGATAACGAACAATGACCAAGTGATAAATCGCATCACATCCAAGTTCCGCACACTGGCGAACCAAGTAGAAGCGTGGGAATGCTGGCCAAACGCTGCCGCGACGGCCGGAAGGCCATCCACCACAATGTCATTCAGGTCCTTCGTCATGAGCGCTATCAGCGGAAATCAGTGTTCAGAATCATACCACACAATGAAACCAAGCTCACCAGGCATAGACTGATCGACCAATCCTCGACGATTCAATTCCACTTCTTTTCGGTTCGTCGGCTGCTGTTGGGTCGTCGCCGAGCCTGGCCGTGATACGCTGCGGGTGCTAGCAGTAGCTAAACTAGCGATGCTGCTTAGTTTAGCGTTGATGTTTATAATAAAAGCCTCTACCGGGCTCCCTTCGGTCACCGATGATACGCAGGCCCCTTCTCCCGTTATCGTCTGAGCGTCTTGCAACCCTTGTTCGGTCCAGAAATCCCCCGACGTCCTCGAGTGGTCGCTTCTGGACTTCAAGTGGCCTAGAGACAGCCAGGGCGACGTTGCCGACGAAGACGCAGCAAAGAGGGTGCTCCCGACAGCAATGAGGAGGACCAGTAACCAGTAGAAGCGATCCGAGCGTCGACTCTTGCCGTCACCCGCTGCAATCCGCGCCTCCGCTGTGACCCGCTTGGTTTCGCTGGTTGTAGAGCTACCGACGTTGAAGCCAGATTGGCCTTCCTTCTTGACCGGGAGACCCCGAGGGCCTGAAGCGTGTGAGGTGGTAGTGGTGGGAATCGTAATGTTTAAAAAGAGACGACCAGGATCGACTTTTGCGGTTTACGTTTACGCGGGAATGGAAGGGGTGACGCTTGATATTCCGCTCCGAGGTTCCAAATCATCAATATCCAGGGGTAACGCTACTGAAGCCGTGTTGCTGAAGATTCCCGTATGACGACCAAGGCCCGAAACGAGCGAATGAGACGGCGAGGGATGGATGGTTCGTGAACAACTCCGCCGGAACAAAGGTGTCGAACGAAACCGCAATCGAGAAAAAGGCGCCACGTGCCCGGGAAGAAATCAGGGCTCGGAGGGTCGAAAGGGAATCCTCTACAACAAGCCGTGGACGGTCGCCCCTTTCTGCAGGATGATACTGGCAGAGAAGACGATGAATACCTGGGAGGTGAATGCAAAGAAAGGTGGAAAACCGCCTAATGGCTAGGGCGCCCAAACATGTCATAGCGATCTAGACTATTTTCAGCCGCTCAGGGTTTCCGTGTCGGCTCCGGCTTAGTCAGCCAGGTTAGCTCGTACTTGGGCTCCGTGCCTGGTTCCTTGAGCTTCCTGTTCACTTTTCGCCTTCGAATCCAACCAGCTCTTCGACCTTCTCAGCATCAGACGACTGTTCCCGTGTAGATCTTATAGCTAGAAGAATAGGTTTCAGGCAGACACGACGCCTTCATTAGCTTTATCAGACCTGCCAGCAATTCACCGCGACATGCATACCGTATGCAATCCCGCGCCTGGGGATCCTGACTAATCGATGTTGGATGAGTAATCTCTCTCATCGTGAAACACGAGAGGCTCCCATGTTCAGCCATTCACCTCCGGGAACAGCCTTCTCCTTTCGAATGGTGTGTGGTCGTCGTTGCATCAAGAGGTATATAACTACCTCAGCTTTGGAGTCCGCCTTCTCAAGCCGTGGAATGTTTCGAACTTGACAAGAATCATACCGACAGACAGTATCACTTACAATCATACGTCAGAACACATTCGAATTACCATGCCCACCTCAAGGAGAGCCATCAAGTCAGTCCTCGCTGTAAGTCGGACGTTGATCGACGGAGTCATGTCTCGGCTGATCGATCCAAACTGCGTTACCAGATCGAGCAGAGTGAAGGCGTAGGCGCCAGAGTACGAAGAAGTATCGGTTCACCAGCTCTTCGGAATTTGAGTACGTCTCTGCCGAGTGAGAGCCCTATCTACGCGACTCACCACTGCGGAAACAGCACCTTTCCTGATGCTGGACCACTTTACGTGAGTCGACAGGCACTCTTCGTTGATGCAAAATCTAATCTTGCACCCTCAGCATCGGAAAAGGTGCAGGATTCGCTGATCACCCTCATAGAGGACAATGTGCGTCTTCTGGTACTACCATGGTCCGCCATGGTTATTGATGACACTGTTCTAGCAACCGTCACGTATATGCTGGAGGGCAAGGTGCAACACGAAGACTTTGCGGGACATGCTGGAACGTACGTTCCCTCTCTGATCGACGGATGCGATCACCGCCTCACCAATCTTTGAATAGAATTGGGCCCGGAGACCTCCAGTGGATGGTTGCAGGCAAGGGGATCATGCACGCCGAGGTAAGTACCGCTCTTCAAACCCCTGAGGACCGCCTCGTTGACTTGCTGCCATAGATGCCGGTTCACGAGGAGGGACTACCCGATCCGCAGGGTCTGCAGCTGTGGATCGACTTGCCGGCAAAGGATAAAGGGATTGATCCGCTTTACCAGGAAATGCTGGGCAAGGAGTGAGTGACGATCATTTTTTTCTCAGGGGGAGGATCTCAAGTTTGGGATCTAGCATTACTACTGTTCACCCGTCAGACGATGTAGAGATCACTGTCATCTCTGGGGAATCGCACGGACAAACGGTATGTGTTTTTCCCCTCTGCGGATCCGCCGTTCTCTCATTTGCTATCCTCTCCGCACAGGGTCCCGTCCGACCTGTGGGTGGCTGTTGGTACCTCGACTTCAAGCTGAAATCCAAAGGTGCAAAAGTCTACCAACCCTTACCAAAAGGCTGGACAGGATTCATCTACGGTAAGTCGCTTCTTCCTCTTCCCCGCGACCACCGCTCATCGTAAGTCCAGTGCTATCCGGAGGCCTCACCGTCGGCGAGGAATCCTCCGACGTTCAAAAAGCATACCATACTATTGTTCTCTCCGCCAAGGAAGAAGAAGACGGTGTATGGCTCGAAGCTACGGAAGAGGGACTGACAAGGGGCGTCTTGATCGCCGGGGAACCATTGCAACAGCGTGTCGTCCAAGTAAGTAGTCGCTTTGCTCGAAAAAGGGTGGCAGCGGCTGACGAGAGTTTGTAGTACGGTCCATTCGTAACGACGTCAACAGAGGAAGCCCGACAAGCTATCATGGATTGTAGGTCGTGCTTCCTGGTCAGCTCTTTTTCGAGGACGCTAACTTGACGAATGGCGAGCAGTCCAGAACGCCCAGAACGGGTTTGAAAGAGCAAAGCATTGGCGTAGCGAGATTGGGAAACCTTTGACTGAGCGTCTAATACGTTAGTGATTAGAGTTGGCTGTGTTGTAGTCCTGCAAGGTATCCTATTTTATTCATGTCGAGGCATTCCCCAGCTCTTGTCGTTACACAGTTATCCACCAAGTCCATGACACGTCATGGCGTTTATGGGCCCGGCGCGGCGCGGCTTCACCGGACCGGCGAGCGGCCAGTCAGTGATAAGTTCGCCATTTGTTTGAGCCATCGTTGAGCTATATAAAGCATGGTACAGCTCAACTAGAACGAATGATTGTCCCCACCAATTCCACCTTCAAATAACAACCCCCTATTTCCACAAACATGCCCTTCTCCAAAACCCTCACGCTCAACACCGGCGCAAAGATCCCCACCGTCGGACTGGGAACATGGCAAGCCGCTCCTGGCGAGGTCGCCAAAGCCGTCGAGGCTGCTCTCAAAGCTGGATACCGACACATTGATTGCGCCTGGGCTTATGGCAACGAAAACGAGGTCGGACAAGGTATCAAGGCATCCGGTGTGCCGCGATCGGAAATCTTCATCGTCTCCAAGCTCTGGAGCACGTTCCATCGAACCCCGGAAAAGGGCTTGCAGGAATCATTGGACAAGTTGGGTACAGATTACTTGGACTTGTATTTGATGCACTGGCCGATCCCTTTGAACGGCGAGAACAAGAGCGTGAGTCGGTTTCCTTGCTAATGCGCGTCGTTTCTGAACTGACAGGGCTGTACTGCAGCACCCCTTGGTTCCTACGCGAGAAAACGGAGCTCGAGACTTGGATGAGGAATGGTCGTACATCGATACCTGGAAGGGGATGGAAGAGCTTATCGACACTGGAAAGGTCAAGGCGGTAAGTCGTAGCCAAATCATCAACAGACAACGGGTCTCTGACACCACTCATGTAGATCGGAGTCAGCAACTGCTCAAAGCCCTACCTCGAGGAACTCCTCAAACAAGCCAAGATCGTTCCCGCAGCGAATCAAGTCGAGTGCCACGCTCTGAACGGGGAGCTTGAGCTCGCCGAGTACTGCAAGTCCAAGGGGTGAGTCGAGAACAGCGAATCGAACGATTTTCTTGTCCTCGATCTGATGAGCGATGTCAAATAGAATCGTATTGGAGGCCTACTCTCCCTTGGGATCCTCGGGTTCGCCATTGATGAAGGAAGAAGCCGTCCTGGAGATCGCCAAGAAGAATGGTGTAGAACCCGGAACGATCCTCTTGTCCTACCTCGTCAACCGGGACATTTGCGGTAGGTACCCTTCTGCATTCCTGCAATGCCACCAGACTCACGCTCGTCCCGCACAGTCCTGCCCAAGTCGGTCAACCCGACTCGTATCGCTTCCAACTTGAACATCATCGATCTCTCGCCCGAGGATATTGAGACGTTGAACCACTTGTCCGAAGGGGACAAGCAGAAGCGATACTGCAACCCTCCCTGGGTAAGTCGTTTGGGTCTCTTCATCTGCATACAGACACTGACGAGTGTTTGTCTCTTGCACAGGGCGTCGATTTGAAGTTCAAGGGCTGGAAGGTTTTGTCTACTGCCAAGTAAGGCCGATGATTGGCAATGAAAGGAAGAGTTGTACAACATATATGCATAGATTAGACTAGTCGACGGACGTATTTAGAACTCTCACAATCCAACTTGAGGAAGCATCCGCACTCCGAAGTCCGGAAACTGCGAGCAGACGCATAAGACATGTTATCGGTATGCTGGTATAAGTGCGTCGTGTCAAGTCAGCTGGAGTGGTCGGCCAGTTCTATATATGGCACGTCAGACATCGACTTCTGTCCACTATCACCTCTGACCGAGTTTCTAGGAGTATAAACGAACGAGATCATCTATCCCGCATAAAACTACACCTTAGCGTTGCATCGTCGACTCCCCATTCACTTGCCAGCAACTGGTCAGCTCCATCTGTCTTTTCCCGAACACTCGCCGTTCGAGACAATGTCCCGGGCACTCGTCCCTCCGTTCACCGTCGAGACTGCACACAAGCAAGTAGACTCCCTGCCGTGACCCTGGTCCATCACTGAACACTCGAACCGTCTTGTAGAAAGGTCAAAGCGGCGCAAGATCTCTGGAGTGAGTGTGCTATTTCGCCAGACCTGCACATATCACTCTACTCATCACAGATCTCCCCATGCCGACATTGCAGATACCAAAGATGCTGCCCGAGTCGCGCAGGCTTATACGGCCGACTCTGTCTGGAGGAACAGAGACCAGTTTTTCAAGGGTACCACGGCCATTCAAGAATTCTTGACGACCAAATGGCAGAGTGAACACAACTACAGGCTACGAAAGGAACTCTTCGCTTACCAGGACAATAAGATGTGAGAAAATTTCAGCCTTGCGTTATCACTCGCTGGAATCGATACTAACTGCCGCCCTGATCTCGTTGCTATAGCGCCGTTGAATTCTGGTACGAGAATACCTTGACGCCCGACGAAGCAGGTCAATGGTTTAGGTAAGCCTACAAGCAGGCCAGGGTGCGTGTCGGGCTCAGCCGCACCCTCTTATCAGGACCTACGGCATCGAGCACTGGACATTTGACGAGAATGGGAAAATGAGCTCGAGACAGGTCAGTTGCTCCTGTTCTCCCACATGGCCACGACCGGTCCTGGCTCAGCTGTACTTGCGATACATCCTGCTAGATGTCGGGAAATACCATTCCCATCTCCGACGGCGACAGATGGATGAAGGATGTCAATTCCATCAACGTGAGTCGACGCCAGTCTCCCTTTTGTAGTCGGCAGGCTTAGTAGCTACGGTCTAACTCCTTAGGACTTCAACATCCCTCGAGGCCATTTGTGAGCTCACACCGCCCGTATAAAGGGTCTCCCGCGGTCCGAATGGATCCTGATGTCACCTGTTGGCGGTTTCATAGCTCGGGGTCAAGCTGACGCCTGTAGCAGCTTTTCAGCGATACATTGTTCCGCTTCTTCCGGAACGCGGTCGACCGTCAGGTTCTTTGGGAACCGATGATGAGCTTATAGATCTCCAGTAATATACAATATGGTAGTTGTCGTTGCCTTGTCAAGCAAAGTTGCAATATTTCGACACACAGGTAACTCTAGCGTACCCTCTACCGCGCAAGGCGGCGTCTCCTGCCTCGCACCAAAGAACCCGCTACGTGCCGTCCTCTAGTAGCTCCCTTACTGCGCTGTCTGCCCCTGCTCCGCTTGCCGTTCGGCCTGAAGCTTCATTTGCATCACCTGTGCACAACTCTGCAGATTATCCTGTTTCCGCTCTATCGTCTCTTGCAGTTTCTCCAAGTTTTTCTGAACGTACGAGACTTTGTCTGCGTAGTACTCGATTGCGTCTTTGCGTGACTGGTAAATGGGCATAAGAGTAAGTTTCAGGAGAAAGCTGGGACTTGCGAGGCGGATTACTTGCCTTTTTGACGTAGTACCCTGTTCCGATGTCTATCACGACGTGTTCTGGGTCCGAGATTTTGCCCGGGACGTATAGGGACGACGTCAAGGGTACTAGTAGCGGGTTCCCTGAAACGATACATATTGCCGTCAGGACTGGCGTTGTCAATCACAGGGAAGAGAGCTTACCCGCCGTTGTAGGTTTCACCTCCTCAATATCGGCTACGCATGACCTGTACTTTGCCTGAGCCTGTTTCAGCTGTCCAAACGATGTAGTCAGGTGCTCGACTTCCTACAAGGTGATGAATAATCAGCTCCATATAGGAAAGGGAAGGTGTCTGAATATAGGAGGAAAGCTCACCTCGTCAAGCTGACGTTTCACCTCTTGTAGCTGCTGGAAGCTGAGGTCGGTCAGCTGTACTTGCTGTTCGGCCATTCTGGAGCGTTCGGCGATCTTTGGATGTGGTGGAGAAGTACAGCGTAGATCACGGTCCATTCGAGGACGGTGCAAGTGGTATACTTGTGAAGACCCATTACAGTGATATCGATCGCATGCAGGAAGCTGTCAGGAGTGATCGAAACTCCGGACGCACCGCGAGGATAGGGTGAATCGTCATTTCCACCATCTCGTCGTGTCCTACTTGTCCACCTGATGCTCTATTCCATGAGTCCCACACCGGAGAGCCTATCGGTCAAGACGCGTGTGTACAACCATCGACGAAACCCGTGAAGAATCACCTGGAAAATGGTCAGTTGAAACGGATCTACAGTTGTCTCTTAGAGCTAAGACTGTTCTCCTCTCAGTCGATGCAATTCCTGCAAGCCCAAACGTCGGCAGGTGAGTCATACGCTTGATTCGAGTAAAATGGAGCGCTCATCGTAGCAATTCCACAGGACACAACGATTCCGTATGGAAACTCAGCTGGACGGCGAAGAATGACATTGTTTCCGCCTCGGCTGATGGTGGTATCCGCATCTGGTATCTATGATGCTCGACACATGTTCTACTTTAGCTGATATCAAAACTTTAGGGACAATGTCAACCCGCTCGCTCCAAAGCACTATATCAGGGCACACAAGCTCGGTGTTGTCTCCTTGTCGACCGATGCAGCAGGCACGAAGGCTATCAGTTCGTCGATAGAGGGGACCGTCTACCTGTCCGACTTGAGCAGGGGAAAAGCTGTAGCGAAAAAAGCGACGTACAAGGAACAGACCGAAGATGGTGTCGGTGAGTATGACTTGCAAAGGTCTAGGAATACTGCTTACATACGAGCCTGCCGTAGTATTTCCCGCGTGGGCAGTGGCTATGCATCCAGATGGTCGATCTTGGGCTTGTACCGGTCAATCGGCAAAAGTTGGATTCTACTCGGACTTGAAGGATGTTTCCGATCTTACCGACGTGGATCTCGAGAACCCTTCGGCTGCTCAAGATGACGATGAAGATCAAGACGAGAAGACGTCGGAGAGTTTGGGGAAACTGGTCAAGGTGATAGAAACGGGACGGGAAAAGTTTGGTATGGAGCTCAAATACGTGAGTCTGCGTTGTTGTGTGGGCGTGCCCATACTTGTTCACTGATGATCCCTGCATAGAGCCCTGATGGTAAATCCCTGGCACTCGCAGCCGAGACCGGACACGTGACAGTTATTGATGTGGAGACCCAGAGCGTCGTGACCACCCACGCATCTCATGCCATGTGTGTTCGTGCGTTGAGCTGGTCTCCTGACTCGCAGGTAGGCATTCGCCGGCTCTCATATTCTCACTTAATGCTTACGGCTCTCCCGGTAGTACTTGTTCTCTGGCTCTGATGATAGGAGGATAATACTGCACGACATTCGGGCGGGTGTCGCTGGTGCAGCGGGAAGAGGCAGTCAGGCCGTCGCGGAACTACAAGGCCATTCAAGCTGGGTGCTATCGGTTTCCGCAAGCCCGGACAACAGGTTGCTCTGCTCTGGGTAAGCGAGTGGTTATCAGTCACGCGGTTGAAAACCTAATTCTCGGCCCTGCAGTGGCGCCGACTCAACCGTTCGAATCTGGGATGTCGGACAACGCGCTTGTGTCAGCAACACAAATACGGGCGCACAGGTGTGGGCTGTTGACTGGCAACCCCTTGCTGCTGATCAGGCGAGGGTAGGCAAGTCATTTATCAGTGGAGGAGATGATAATCGGGTTACGTGGTACAAGGCAGCTGGAAGTTCATAGATTTTTGGGAGGGACAAGGACGCTAGGCTATCCTGCATATGTAAGATATAGATCCGTCATCCTGATCATGCATAACTTCCGCAAAGTTTGATAAAAGCAAAGTGCGCAAGCTAGAAGGTACCCTTCAGTTCCACCATCGTGCATCAATTCCAAATCACTTACACCAATGCGCAATGGTCCACTCTGTGGTCTCATACCTCGCGGGGCGACAAAATATACGTTCAAACATAGCATCATCACGATAGTCTCGATCAAGAGGTACTTTGACGCAACCAGACCCATGGTCAGCCCATAGAATGGCAGAGCTTTAATGGCCGAAGCCACATGCCAAAGAGTCCAGAAGCAGAGCATGTTTTTCAGTCGGAAATCGAAGGAGACGATTGTCCGACTCAGGCGTTGATACCGGGACTGGAGTTTTTCTCTGCGTCGCAATTCCTCAATCTCAAAAGCCCAGGGGCGCGTCAACTTGTAGGTGCTGTACAACCCCAAGATACCTGGGGACGATCAGTGTCAGCGATTCGCCTTCGGAGTGCACGGAAATGCACGGAAGACAACTCGCAAGTCAGGAAATACGCCGCTTGTGCATGCCGCATGCCTCTAGCGCTAGTGAACCCGGCTTGTCAGCTTGATCTCGTTGCCACCTTACAGGACATGGCTGACAATATGAAGACTAGCCCGCCGATGTAACCCGCGATCTATTGGATCGAGGTAGTCTTAGACGCGACTCGCCAGCTTCTGACAGACTGATAAAAGCGTACCATCCATAAGACGGGCATTCTGAAGTCAAATGCCAGGCTTTCGAGAATTTCAAACAGATCGGGGAACATGTTCGCGAACTGGAAGGGCCATTAGCCAACAGCAGCGCAGTAAAAAAGGGCAAACTTACCGCATTCACTACAAAGTAAAATTGTCCTTCACGTTGATAAACAGCGGCGGGCTCTATTCCTTGGCCCCACATGGGAGCGATAACCTTTGCATCAAGCCACATGATCGGCCTCAGCATGATCGGTTCCCGTCCCGGACCAAATTGAAACGTAGTCAGGAGTATCAGCCAGAAAGGCCACAGCGAGGTGACGTTGCCCGACAGGTTCAAGTATCTGTCAAGAACAATCCCGAGGGTGTAGAGAACGTGTATCCTCAAGTGATGTTGCAGAAACATAGGACTGTTGCTGGCGGCGAAACACCCGCTGCAAACGCTGTACGCTGCCTTTGCAAGGACAGCCAGTGCAAACACCTTAGACACGTATAGGCCTATTCCCGGGTACAGGTAGCTGACGAAGGAATATCAGCCACTGTTCAGTCCGATTTATCAAAGCTCCGGCCCTGGTCGAATCGTCAGACTCACTTGGCGATGAAAAGGGCGACCGAGAACTGTATAATCACTCTCCCGGCATGGTAGTAATCCTCCCAGCAGTTCCTGGATTGGGGACCGCCAAGGCAAATCGGATATAGTAGAGTGTTATGTGATTCGATCTGAGAGGGCAAAGGATGCAGAACAGACCAAAGGATCAACATCGATGCAATCTGGCCTACATGTGAGGTACAAAGATGTACCTACCAAAGCGCCAACTGTTTCAAATAAAGTGCTGTGCTCCTGCGTGATGAACGGGAAGAATGTTAGTTATACGATACCTCAGAGGAAGCTGTCGACTTTTAAGTGACGCACCGCTCTTCGGAATTCCCCATTATGCCTCAATGTTACTGGCTTTCGGGGTTAAGACACTTCAGCTTTGAAGCTCCATTTCAAGGACCACCAATGCTCACCCCGCCAAACAGACCGTCTATGGAGTCAAAGACAAAGTACAGACCATCGGCAAGGAAGGCTGCGACCATTTCTGGAAGTGTCAAAGACGAGGTGTACCGTCGGTTGCTTCCCCCTACGGGGCGAGGGATCCTGGTTCTACCCATTTTGATTGAGTTGCAGGTGGTCGCTATCTATCTAGGCGATATCCCTAAGCTTTTCGGGATGACTTGCGAGATCGGATTACGGATATCACGAGATTAATTTGATACGGTACCTTCACGCATTATATGCGGCTGCGTGATTGAGAACAACCCAGAATCTGGTGGAGGTCCCCTTTGATTTTGGATATCGCGTTGATGTTGAAAGGATTCGAGCTCAAAGGGGAGGCTACCCTCCTTATATGTATGCTTTAAAGAGATCGACGTGACTGGAA
This sequence comes from Naganishia vishniacii ANT03-052, assembly GCA_015708705.1. Taxonomy (NCBI): domain Eukaryota; kingdom Fungi; phylum Basidiomycota; class Tremellomycetes; order Filobasidiales; family Filobasidiaceae; genus Naganishia; species Naganishia vishniacii. The sequence goes on from MU158411.1 coordinate 19,690, forward strand.
ACGTAGGATCACGGTTGTGCCTCCATTTAGGCACTCGCTTTCTCGGCGCTATACATCACTCACTGTAGCACACTGCCGTGAAATAGGTAAGGCAGAGTGGAAACCAACTGGAATCTGATAGTTGCTCCCTTGCCAGCGCCCTCTGTATTCTGATCTGCTCTTTGGACCGGGAGTCATGGTTTTACAAAGGAACTGGATCATTCACTTAACGTGAATACGTGCTCGTTGTCAAGTACGCGGGCTCCTGCCCATGAATCGCGGCCGGGTTAGCTCAGATACTGGTAACAAGGCGACGGATGAGGTGAAGAAGAACCCAGGCCCAGCTTCAGTAGACCACGGAGGTGGCGAAGCTGGCGGCGAGGAATACACAACTTGGGACTCAGGCGCGATCGAACGATGAAACGTCACCAGAAGCGGCTCCGGCAAAAGTGAGACACGCTTGATGCTTCTCTTCTCCGAGGATATCGTGCTGAACAAGTGTTACACCTTCTTTTCCGTCACACAACGACATCTCCCCAGGATCCAAGGGAGCGTGGCAAGAGGCTGTCGCACCGCTTCACGTTCACGATGATCCCGGAAGAAGCTGGCGACGATCCCAATGAATGGCCAGAGCTACGTCCGACGACCTTGAACGGGAAGAGCGAAGCGGTCAAGTGGGGCGAGGGTGTGCGGAGCGAGGAGGAAGAATACTTGGCCAAGCTTGGTGAGTGCTGCTCAGCGTTCCCGGACATCGCGTCGCTGACAGTACGTCCTAACAGAGAGCAAGTTGACCAGAGTGAAAAGCAGGGGACAGGAGGATCACCCTGCTCCTCGCGAACCGCCAAATCCAGACTTGTTCGACACCTCGGTATCTCTTGCATCATCTCCGTCTGAATATGGTTATCATAGCGAGCATGACGACAACTCGGAGGATGAGGTTGAGGAAGAAGATATCGATGAAGCAGATCTCGAACCGATAGAAGCTGATAATCCTGGTCTCCCGCTCCTCTGGGATCAACCGCCAATCGAACCCGAAAGCCCAAGACTCGAGAGTCCAGAACGAGCGGGATCAGAGGAAAAGCTCGACGTCGAGTCAAACCATCGGTCACTACCCGTCACTCCGGACCGCTCCAGAAGCCTGGTCATCCAAAACACATCGGAGCGACCTGGGCTGGCTTCCAACGACAGCAAAGTCCGCTTCTTCAGTCGAGTACGCGTAACGTCGGGTCGAAGAACCGTCTCCGCTCAGTACCGCCCTCGATCACCTCGTGTCACGTCACCACCCATCGCTTCGAAATCCATCGAGTCCTCGTCGATCGCCTCGTCAGTCACCATGTCTCTCCGTGGGACACCGACGACTTCTTGGTTATTCCCCTCGATGACACCGATAGGCACGCCTGCATCGGATGCAGTCGCCAAGGACTATTTTTCCTATGTCTCGCCTGCATCATCGGGGAGACGGGGCGGTACAATGACGCCTCGTGATCCGGAGATTGAAGAGGTTGCAGCACGGGCAGCACGTGTCAGAGCTCTCACGTGGGCTCCAAACAGACGAACGTCCTCGTCTGACGCGTTTGACAGGGTTCGCCGAGGGGTCGACTCGAACGGAAACATTATGCTAAAGACAGAGGACGGGGTGATTTGGGGCAGTTGGAAGACGAGACTGACAACAATGAAATGGTGGACGTGGAAGGTGAGGCGTGTATGGTACGCGTTGCAAAAGTTTTGGTGTTACGCCGATCAGGATGACGGCGAAGATGATGACGAGGAGCGAAGGGTCTTTGTGCATACGTGAATAGACGTGTTTGTGAACTTATGCGTTGTATAGGGTTATGTAGCGTGTTTGAACTCCAGCTGTATCCATACGCGAAGATATGTCAGGCCTCATTAGTTGGTTTAATTGGCGTGGTCACAAACTTTCACCCCGGCTCTGATCGTTTGGATAAGAGGCAGTCCTATACTTCACCAGGTGTTCCCCACAGATCCGTTATACATTTGAGTCCCGACTAGCAGCCAAATACCTTGCTTGGCCCAACGCGCACAGTGGCATTTACGTATTGACCAGGGGCTCGCGTTCCGATTGCTGTGTGACCGCTGGAGATGCGGTTGACAGCATCTGGGCCTGTGTTCTCCTCAAGGAGTAGGGCGAACCGCCCTACTGGATGTGCTTGGTTTCAAGCCGGCAAAGTACCTCTCCGGTGGACGTAGCGATTTGCCCGTGACTGGTCGGTCTCCTGCACTTCTCGACATAACGCAGAGGCTAAACATTGTTCATCCATAGCGACTCATCAGACATCGGATGTAACCTTGTAATCACCCACAACGTCATCCCACAACTCCCTGCAATTGACCCTACTACCCAGCTTGGCGCATAACAAGAAACTTCCGCTAAGCTTTCTATTCAAGCTGTACGTCTCGTTTGGTGGCGGCGTGAGACGGTATTTGAGCATGGTCGGAATGAGTTTCTTGACCTCGTCCGTGACTGATTGATTGCCAAAGTCATAAGTTTTTTCCGTGAATGGGACGGCAAGGAGCTCCATCGAGCGTAGATGTGCCTCAAGCATCGCCTGCGAGACAAGATGAGTGCGTGTCTCGGGAAGAGGCTACGGGAACACACCTCATTTTCCTCGCCTGTTAGGTATCCCACCTTGAGGGAATACTCTCTCATCGCTTCGCGATCATTATCAATCACCGATTTCAGAAGCCGATACCACTTGTCCATAAACTCGACCGAGTATTCTCGTGTGGCGCCAAAGTCGACGAGTTGTAGCTGCCCCGGATGATCAGCACGTCGTGATAATCTAAAGACCTGGTCAACGTACCTTTTGCTTTTTGCCGTCCCATAAGAAATTCGCCCAATTGGGATCTGTCTGCATCAACCTATACCTGAACAATTCCAACAGGCACAGCCGTAGCGCTGCCGTTCCCACCTGCAACGGAGAGAAGTTAACATACGACTCGATCACCCCCAACCTGCTGGTGCCCACCTTGTCGCGCAACTCTTGACTGAATCCCCTAATCTCGGACAGCGGTCTCCCCGACATGAACTCGGTCGTCAACACCCTCCGCGTCGACATCTCGTCAATCACCTCGGGTACCTCGTAAAACGTCTCATCCTTCAGAAACACCTTCATCCTCCGTCCATTCTCTGCTTCTTTTTCGTAATTACACTCGTCGGCCAATTCCCCGCGAAACACCTTGACGGTATTGTTCAGGAATAATCCTTTCGGCAAGACGGCGGAGCCACGTAAGAGGAGGGAAAGGTTGTTCAGGTCCGAGGAGATTGAATCTTCTACACCTGGGAACTGAACTTTGACGGCTACGGGCATTCCGTTCTTGGCGAGTGTGGCTTTATGAACTTGACCGATGGATGCTGCTGCCATCGGGACCCGGGGAAAGGATGAGAATGCGGATTCCCAGTCGTCCCCAAGTTCCGCGCGGAGGACTCTCTACCAGAGGATCGCAGTCAGCGAATGACACTATGGTATTTCGTCGTACCTATGGCTGACCTCTAGTTGCCACTCGGGCATGTAGTCCGCATTCGCCTGAACCTGCTGCAACACTTTTTCCAACTGCTCCGGCAACATATTCGTATCTGCGTGCGTCGAAATCGTATCAGCCCACCCACCCCATCACATATTCGGCAAAAAGCGGACTCACCTTGAATACTCATAAACTGTCCCAACTTCAACGCCGCCCCACGCATCTTGCTCAATTTGTCCACCAACCTCCGTACATTCGCCTCACTCATAAACACACTCCCCGTACTCCCTTGCCCCGTCGAACGACGCAGCACTTCCCCCGCAGCGCCCATGGACATCCCGGCCACCAGAGCTGCGTGTGAATGGTCAGACGTCAGCCCCCGCGTGTCAGGGAGAGGACTTACATCCATAGTGAAAAAATCGGCCGAGTCGGGAGCTTGGGACGGTGCTCGGACGGAGGGTGACTTGTGGCTAAGAAATAGCGAATAAGAGATGAGTGTGCAGGGTACGAAGCGGGGAACTTACGGGTTTCTGTTCAACTTGATCTAGCTCTGTATGGGGCTGAGTGATGACTTCTTCCCGCTCGACTTGGTCTGGTACTGTGCGGGGTGACGCGATGGGCTGTTCCTCCTCGACGGGGTTGATCGTTTCTGGCTCTGCGGATGGAGGTTCGCCTATCGTCGAGATCACTGGATGAGGTACCTCTTGTCGAGGATTCTTATGCCGTACGTCCGGGGTAAGTGGAAGTGGCGGCTCAGATGGGACCTCATCCAGTGAAGTGATTTCTGTAGGCTGTAGCGTAATCGGCGTGTCTTCCTGAACGTCAGGGGTTGTCGAATCCAGCACCTCGGGTTGCGGAGCGATCCCCTTTGAATCCAGAAGTTCCTCTTTTCCAGGACTCCTGGGTATCCGATCACCCTCTTCTCGCACCTCTACCTCCTCAACCTCCGCCTCCGCCTTCTCCACGCACGACCTCTCCACCCAAAACCCTGGGAACCCACCAGCCGGTGCTGCTCCTCGTGGTGTCGGGGTATATCCCCCTTGCGCCGCGGCGGGGGATGCCCTACCCGGTCCGTCGAGCTGTATCCGGATTGCTCGTTGGCCGACGCGGAGGAGGCCTCGGAGCATGATGGTGGTGGTGGATCGTTTGGATGAGATTGGGTAGGTGGTCGTCGATAAACTCGTGTCAACTTCGAGACGTATATTCCGATCGGCGATCACTAGCGCCATACAAGGGATAAAGCTATTTCCGTCCTTCTTGTCCATCTCCATCTCCATCTCCATCTCCATCTCCATCTCCATCTCCAGAGTCATTATCCATCATGATCAATCACATTCCATCTCCGTGACTAATACAGGGCCATCGCCTCCCGCCTACTGCATCGCATCAGCCTTTCCCGCCACCCCTCGAGCCTTCACAACCGGTTCCCAAGCCCGGACCTTGGGCGCCGTCGTACTATAAGTCTGGTTCTGGCCCCTCGTCCCGGTCAACTACCCACAAAACACATCAGCTCATCATCTCTCTCAAGGCTTCCTCGCGGCGGGACTCACATTCTCATGGAATGGCGCCAACCAGGGCGGAGTGGAGGCTTTGTAGATCGGGTCTTCCGTGGGCGGGAGCTTGCGGATGTGGTGGAGCCACGAGTGCCAGCCGGGCGGGACTTGGGAGGCGTTGAAGTCGTCCTGAAGAGGGGCACAGGGTCGTTAGTATAGTCGTTGGAGGTGATTTACAGGATCAGGCGTCTCGAATCCAGTAATTGAGGTGATTTGTAGACGGGTGAATAGGATAAAGGGTAATTTCGTCCCGTGTTACTTTGGCGACAATTTGCTCCGCTTCGGAGTTTTCATCACGTAACACACGCCCTCTCAGCTTTCCAATCTTCGACACCCCGCGTTACCCTCAATCGTCCATTCTCCATTCCCGCGACAACCTCCGCTTCCTCATGAAGCAAACGACGTCACAAATCGTTTCCCTTGCCGTTGGTGAAAAAATCGGGACGACGGAGAATGCATCTCCTCGTTGTCGTGACTGAAAAACGTCTCTTCTCGGAACTGCGGACGGTGTTCCCGAGTCTTCTGCTCTGGGTTTACCTAGAGCGGCCTTTCGGTTCCAGCGCTGCTCGACGCGCCCTTCCGAGTCCTCCCCTCGCTCTTATACCTCTGCCCAATCACCTTGAGCCTTCGGTCTCCCACAGTCCAAACATCCACTCTCTCTGGTCCAGCGTACCAAAACGACAAGTCATGCCCCTTCTCCATACATTTCCCGTCATCTCACCACCCCTCCCCCACCCCCTGCGACAGAAGAAGCGCCCCAACCACTCACCTGAGTATAATCAACCCACCGATGTCTCCCCGGGATCTCCTTTTCCCAGTCAAGCTGCTCAAAGTACTTGTTTCCGAATTGATCGGTACCGACTGTCGAGCGGGCGTTGTCAAGTGGAGTCGAGGATGAGCGAGATTGAGGAGGCGACAAGCGGGGACGAGGATAATATGAAAAGTCGAGGAGAGCAAAAGCAGGGGAGGAGAAGAAGATTGATAGATTGAATCAGAGTCAGAGACGTGCTGGTGTAACAGAGACGACGACTTACCGCATTTCCCGAATTTGGCGTCACCGATGTACCTGCGAAAAAGGAAACGAACGGATGGTCAACCACCGCGCGATATGGATAGACCACATCCCCGTCACTCGTCACCCTCCTTGCCTCGATCCAATCCTCACGCCTCTCCCTCGCCGTCACGCCTCCCCCGCTCGTCACTCACGTCATCTGCCTAAACCACTCCTTGAACCCCACCGCCCGCATATTTCTAACGGTTCGCATCAAAGACATCGTTGGGTGTTGTCGGCTGTGAGTTTGTTTGTGAAGTGGTGAGATAGTAACCCGGTGAAGAGGATAAGAATGGATCACCTCGTGTTCGATTGGCTGCGTGTGCGCCTGAGTGTGCGCTTATTTAGCGCAGGGGGTTTGCAGAGGGCGATTTATGGGTCTTTTAGGCGCTTTTTCGCGGGGGGCTCCCGTGATCGGTCCTGATCGTCATCGTCCTGGTTATCGATATTTCTCCCTTCATTGCATTCCGGTATTATCTCGCAAGACGACGGGGGAACCAGAAATGAGCTCCACGTCGTCCCATCGTACAACCCAGTCCGCGACCCGAGGAGGTTCCCGCGCCGGTCCGGTAGGTCTTGGTGTCTTAGGTCCCTTGAAAACAAAACGGAGATCTGATCATCCTCTCATCCGTTCGTCATATCCCCATCTCCACTTCTTCTACCGCTTTGCACACGCTCGCTCGCTCGCTCGCTCGCCTCGCAGACGCACATGGAGTCCGCGGTGACCAAGCTCCTCGTCGCAACGCGGCAGCTACTCGAGTCACTGCAGATGTGGTCGACCATGCGAATGACGGATCTCGAGGTGCGTGCGCTCAAACGGTCTTCTGGCGCGTGCGTGATGCCCCGACTGATAAAGGGTCTCGCAGGTCTCGGATACGTATGTCAAGTTAGGGAATGATTTCAATAATGCCGTCGGAGCGTTTGTCCAAAACGGCGTCGCAATGGAGTACGTCCCCCTCCTCGCTCTCCGCTCTCCCCACATATAACCTAACCCTTTCCCTGCCCCCGAAAAAGCGACCTCCTCCCAGTCCCACAAGACCTCCGAGAATGCCTCGAATCACTCCTCGCACTCGACCCGACCCCGGAAAACCTAGACATCTACCTGCCCCGGGTGCGACAGATCATCGTGACCCTCCTCTCGGGGCTGAAAACGAAACAAGCGCTGTATAGGAAATTAGCGGGCCCCGGAGGAGCAGGGGATGCTGCGGGGAGGGAGAGTATCGCGAGTTCGTATACGGCGTCGCAGAGGGATAGCGCGGCTTCCTCTTCCAACGATGCGAGGCAGGTATTGTTGGCGCGTGCAGAGGGACGACAACAAGAGATGACGTTTCGGAATCCGTTTGCGGGTGGTGCGCAGGGGCAGGGGCAGGGGGAAGGGTCGAATCGGTCGTACAGCGGGTACTCTATGGATCAGCGACAACTGCCACAGCAGGATGCGGCGCCGCAGGGAGGGAGGAGGAGTGGAAGTCGGTCTCCGGACCCGACAATCGGGAGGGCTTCCACTATCCAGCAGCAACAACAACAACAACAACAACAACAGCAACAACAACAACAACAACAACAACAACAACAACAGGCTTCCTCCGGCTCAAGGGGACAACCTCCAGCACGACCGGATCTTCCACCCCCGTCGCAGATGATATCCACATCGGCATCTGTTCCTCCGATCGGCAGCGGCCCAACAACGGCAACGCAACGACATCTCTCGTCCAGCGCTTCCAGCGTCAACGGAACCGCTACCTCCTCTTTTCCCTCTCGCGCACGTATAGGCGCGCCGTTGCCACCCGCACCACCAGACGCATTCCGGCCCCCGAGAAGACGGGTGACGCCTTCTTCGGGCTCACTGACCCCCACACCGCCGACGAATCATACCCCGACGTTTGAGAACCCCTCGATGCAGCCGGATCAACAGTCGGGACCGTGTATCCCGACTCGATCGGCGGAGAGGGAACGATTCGCACTTCGGGATGAGCCGTCTCCGAGTCCTAGTAATTCCCCCCCACCACCGCCGCCGCCGAGACACGCTTCCACTGTGAGGGATCTACCTCGCCGTGCCGAGACGACGCCAGCCGGAGAGGAACCCGTAACTCCTCCGCGAAGAAGGTCGCATGTCGCGAAACGAAGTTCTGGAGGGTCCGTGACGGGGAGTAGTGAGGTACCTCCCGGTCGTGGGAATGAGGCTGATGCGCCACCACCGCCTCCTCCTCGTGCCGCCGGCGAGGAAGGGTATCCGATGGGAAGTAGGTTTTCTTTGGATTCCGAGGTGACGGATACGCCAAAGTCGGGGCGGAAAAGGATGGCGGGGTTGACGATGACAAGTGAAGGTGACCCGCCGCCAAACGTTGGAAACCCACCGTTGTTGCCGCCCTTGACGGATTTGTCGTCGTTGGAAGATGGCTTGTCTGTCGATACGACGAGTAAAATTCGACCTCCCTCGCCGCTACCGGACGCCACCGACTCCCCCGCCGCGCTCGCCAGTCTCACTGCGCTGCAGAATTCCGAAGCGCTCGGCCGTCGTGCGTCCAAACGGTTCTCGCAGTATCAGTATAAACAATTGCTTCCCGCCGTCCATCACCGAGGTCCGAGTACTATTTCGATGGCACGGCACGGGAGGATGGGCAGTCTTGTCGAGGATTCGTCAGCTACCGCCGGCGAAGGGGTTCCGTTGCCCGCCGGTGCGAATGCGAGTCCCGTGAGGCCTGCGAGAAGAGTGGCGAGTAGGAGTCAAGCAGAGATCCCGCCCGTTCCGCCGATTCCGGAAGAGATGCTTAGGAAGCCAGCGGTGGATCGACAGACCGATGATGACGAGTCGGCACTTGATGCGGGGCTCGAGGTAAAGAACCCGATACCGACCATTATTACTCCTGATTCCGATCCATCCGTCGCCGAGGAACTGGGACCGGATGCACGAGAAGCGACCGATGCTCTACCCAGCGCAGCTTCCGATTCGGTGCCTGTGGCTGACATGGCATCCGACACATTCCGAGTCTTCCTTCAGTACGGCCGAGAGACGAAGAAAATCATACTCGATCATCGAGAGGTCACTTGCATTGCCGATTTGCAAGGCTTATTCATGACCAAGTTTGAATACGCACCGGAAGGCAGGGAACTGTTTCCCGATGTGTATATCAAGGACCCCGTGACTGGAATCGCTTACCACCTGGAAGATATGGAAGATGTCAAGCCCGACGTGCTGTTGAGCTTGAACATTGATCGTAAGTCGGTAGCTGCACGTCGTGTGTTGTCACATCTGACATTCCACCCTATAGAACTCGACCAGGTGAAACAGCATTTCGACAACACGATATCGGGACTCGAGATCAAGGATCTCAAGCATAATGTCGCCCAAAATCGTAGACTTTCGGCATTCAAGCCAGATCACAGTACACTATCGCCTTCGATGCACCCTGCGGACCGTCCTTCGGCTCGTTCGCCTGGCCGAGTTCATGTGCCTTCTAGACCATCTTCACCGGTACCGGCGTCCATCTTGCTGCCCGACAGCGCCGCGCCGTTGCCTCCAAATGCAAACCTACACACTCACCTCGACGATGTGCAGACGCTCCGTCGTGAGTTGGGCGTCATGAGACAGCAATACGTCGACTTTGTCAATCAATCCAAGACGGCTTTCCAGACTATTCGCGATCAGACACAGACCATGCGCGAAATTTCCACGACCAAGCTGTCTGGCAGTCGGTCATTGCTCAATAGCGCCAAATCCGCCTTGGAACAGGATTCTTCGGAAGTCGTTCGAGCCGTCGAAGAGGTTTCCGATGCTATCGATACCGTCAAGGACGACGTTGTACGTCGTCAGATTCTTCCGCCCGGCAATCGAATGGAAGCAATGCGAAAGAGCCTAGAAGAGGCAAAGGCGCATGTGGAGAAACTCCAGCAACAAGTTTCACTGGTGGCGCCGGCTTGGAAGTCCACCTGGAACGAGGAACTCAGTACCGTCCTTGAAGAGCAGCGTCTGCTCAAGTATCACGAGTCACTAGCCACTGACCTTGAAGGCGACATTACACAAGCCAGCGGTATCTTTGCGACATTGCAAGAATATATGGCTCAGCGACAGCAAGGGCTAGGTATGACGCGACGCCAGTTCCGTGCACCTACAAAGACACCGGAGGCGACCGTGCCCAACCTGTTACTCGAGATTCGCACACAAGAAGCTGATCCGAACCGCCGGCTGCGTGCCATCGAGGAGCAGCAAAGAGCGCGCGAGCGGGAAAAGGCCGCGCAGCAGGAAGATGAGTTTTCGGCCGAACTCACCGGATTTGTCGCGGGCAGAAAGTTGAAAAAGACCGGTGGAACGGAAGAGGCTGAGCGACTCAGGCAGCGGAAACAGGAACAAAACTTCAAAAAGATGTTTACCGACAAGCGGGACAAGGGAGTGGGAGAGGTGTCGTCGCCAGTGACCCCGTCGACGGCCATGTCTGAAGCAGGACTGAGCTCCATGCCTGATTCTCCACCACCGCACAAACGGGAGTTGGAGGACGCAGAGATCGAGAAGCCGGGAGCGGAGCAGACTGTTTGAGAACCGGTAGCAACACATGTCTTGATTTGTAGCAACAGATATCATGCATAGCATATCCAGGTGTTTGGCGCATAGAGCTCGGTACCTGCGCATGGACTCGATGAGTAGGACTAATACAGCACATTGACATTGAACATGAGCGCAAATACAAATATAGCATAACAGGACTTCATTACAAGATGGCAGACGTGTATAGCCATCACAACGCATCCGCGACTTTCCCACTACTTTCCGCGGAGCTAGCGCCCGAGTGCTCTTTTACGAGGCCGGGTCGTAGTACCAACAAACGACGGCGATCATAACACTAAAGAGAGAGGTAATCAGCACAGCGACCGCATTGTGGATGCCAAAGCAACCTACTATGATATCATCAAAACATAACCCTCGAGATAATTCGTTCGGCCGTCCGAGATGGCGAAGTTGACGAGCAACAAACTAATGGCGAGCGTGATGGTCTCGAAAACGTCAAAGAACAAGGACATTGGCTGACCGATCATCCACCCGATGAGGACCAACAAGGGCAAGATGAAGAGCGATACTTGAATCGAGGAACCGACGGCGATCGCCATGGACAAGTTGAGCTTGTCTTTGACCGAGACGGTGACGGCGGCGACGTGTTCGGTCGCGTTACCGACCAAAGGGAACAAGATGAGCCCGACGAATTCTTTACTGATCGATGTGGTTTCCGTCAAGCCATTGACGGAATCGATCAAGAATTCGGCGGTGACACCAGTCACCGCCGTCACAGACAGCAGCAAGGCGAGCGCAAACATTGCCTTGACTTTGGGTGTCTCCTCGGCCTCGTCGTCGTTGTCGTTGTCGATGTCATTGTCAGTGGCGTCGGCATGATAACCCGTCGCAGCCGGCGAATTGACATTGTACGAATCCAAACCACGCTCGACGTCACGCATCATGCCCTCCGGAGAAACCACGGCCACGCTTTCCCGAGTCGTCACGGGGGACAAGGCGTTATCCCGTTCTTCACGAGCACCTTCACTACTTGCGCTGCTATTAGACGAGCGGCTCTGGATGGACGCGAGCCAGTGGGGTTTGGGGAAGACTTTCTCGTGATTCGGGTGAGGTTCGGCGGCTTTGACGTGCAGATGGGGTCGGCCGGGGCGGGGAAGCTTGAACAAGCTGTCGTGAAGGGACAACTGTTAGAGCGGGACTGAGACGATACAGCTCGTGGGAAGACTTACTATGCGTGGGTGTAGAGGATGAACACTAGATACATGGCGTAAACTGACAAGAGAAGGAACGCCAGGCCACGCGAAATGGACAACAAGTGCCTCTCCTCTCCATTCGCAAGATCCGTAATATCCGCGGTATTAACGCCAGCGGCATTGGGACTTGTCGCGAAATGATAAGCTGCGAAAAGACGAGAAATCAGTCGATGCATTTCGAGCTGCCGATTGAGCTGCTACTCACCGGCTGGAAGGATGATGGCCGCAATACTGATGCCCAGTAGACTGATCTGCAACTGCGATGCAGCGACCTGGTACAACTGCTCGTGGAATCGAAGGCCACCGGCAAAGTAACACATGCCGAGGACGAGGAGTGTATTGGACAAGATGGAACCGATCATGCTTGCCTGGACCAAAGGGATATCACCTTTGACGAGGGCGAGAATGGAGATCAAGAGCTCGACGGCGTTACCGAAACTGCTCGAAGAAAGGGCAAGTTAGCGGCTGGCGTAGCGGACACTAAATCGTGCGCAAAAACCCGTACCTTGCGTTCAAGAGCCCACCCACGGCTTCACCGACACGCAACGCCAATTGCTCGGTCGCAAACGACAACAAGTTGGCGAGCGGGATGACGGACAGAAAGGTGAAAACGAAGACGATGACATCGTTTTGGTGCGATAGATGAAGTGCCCATGCGACAGGGACGAGGAATATCATGAGATTGAAGTAAGAGCCTGCGGACATCGGGGAATCAGCATCGGAAAGCGTTCACGCGGGATCCGTCGCGACCGGCAGCTCACACTTGACCGTATTAACAAAACTCTGGGTCCATCCCGGATCACCTCCGAGTTTTCGATCCGGCGCAAACAATTCCGCGATATTCTTCGGGGGTCGAGGCGGGCCGACATCGGTGAGTCGTTGAGGCGGCAAGGGCGTCGCCGTTGCGAATGCCGAAGGGGAATCATCCTTGTCCCGCGATGTTTTTGTTCCCGGTGGAAAGTTGACATGGTACGAGCGGGAATGAGGAGGGGTGGATTGCGATCGCTGGGGAGACTCGGATGATGGGTCCTTGCGCTGATAAGGACGACGAAGCCTTGTCAAAGCCGGAATGAGGGGGTTGTTGATACTCGCCCCGTCTACTCTCTCGCTATCGTTGACTCCGAAATCTTTCGCCTTGATGGATGTGGGATTCAATCGTGGTGGGTGAATTGCATCGTCGTCGTGTACGTTTGGTACTGCAGTAGATCGCGAGGGATCACTTGTCGATGACGGCGGTTCTTGCTGGTGGTGTAAGTGTTGACGAAGGGATAAGCTTCGTATATCGGGTTCAGGTTCTTGATCCAGGAGACTAGTCTCAACCATTCGAGGGGGAAGCGAGGTACGGAGCAGCGAGGTGATGAGCAAGAGGAGCAACGAAAGGGTGTTCCGTCGTCGGATGCGTGTTGGTATGGGTCCAGTCAGAAGGCACAAGGGAGCACTCCCACACGCAGGCTATATACCCGGCGCCGCACGTTCGCCACCCATCGCACCCGCCAAGTGCTTACGTAAGCCCGCAGACGCCGGGACTGCCAAGCTGATAGGTGATGGCCGAGAGAGGAGGCGCGTCATGCTGTGTCGACACGCGTCTGGATTTAATTCTGGAAGGGTCGCACAAGGCACTCTCAAGCTGTCTCTGCTCATACGGCCGTCCCACGCAGTAGACTTCGTAGACTTCCCGAACTCCCACGCAGGCAGATAGGTCCGTGGAAACCCCATACATTCTCAATCTACATGATGCCCCTCATCCCACCAATTACTCCACCGATGCTCCTTCAACCACTCACCGCCACACTCCTCCCACTCGGACCTACTGATCCTCCCCCGCTCCGCCTCTTCCGTTCGCGCCCAATGCGCCATCCCTTGCCACGCGCTCAGCCGCGGGTCCGTAGGCCATTCCGCGGCGATTGGCCAGTCGGCGGGGAGGGTGGTGTCCGTGATGACTTGGAGAGGTGCGCGAAACGGGAGGAGGGAAGTGAGGTCTCGTTCAAGGCGGGGTTTCAGGTTGGAGATCAAGGAGCACCCTCCTGTGACGTAGATGCACTGTCGAGGAGACGTCAACGGTCCAGGAACGCGATACGGCGAATCTTGCCACTCCCCGTTCGACTCACCTGCATCATCTTCTTCTTATCCTCCTCGCCAAAACTATCAAGCAGATACCCAGCGAGCTCGGCAATCCCGGCGCAATCCACACCCGCGATACTCGGTTGAAACCAAACCTCGGGTATCCGAATCTTTTCCACATTCAGGTGCAGCCTATACGCCCGGGCCAGATTTTCCTCTTGCTGCTGGAAGATACTGCCACCGTCCTGTCCATTCCCGATGCCATCCGGACCGACGTTGTGGCCGTCCGCCGTTTCCTCTTCGCCACGAGGACTGACTCCCGGCTGAGGCTCGTTCCCGCGCAGGAATGCATGAACCAAGGCCGACTGCCGATTCGTAATGGCTTCCATCGTGTCGTCTACGGTAAACGTCGGATCGTACTTGAGTAGCCTGGCCTCGAGGTCTTGAATATGATCCTGATCGACGGCTTCTTCATCGACGTCTTCCGTTCCCTCCTGTGTTGCAAGAACATGGGTGTCAGCCGCATACCAAGGGTTATACCGACGTGCCACCCACAATCTCTCGGTAGACGGCCCAATCATCATCGTCTGCGCCAAACCCGTCATCCGCTATGCCCCCCGCAGAACGCACAATAAGTACCCATGCCTTGCAAACGACCACCCTGACCACCACCTACCATCACCGCCTCGTCTCCTCTTCCTTCCCGACGGCGCATCACTCGCCAATTCACTAATTTGCTTCATCCGTCCCTGCGCAGCCGAACTCTTACGGTTCGTCAGGAGCGCCTTGCGCTTCTTGCGTTCTCTCATCCGGAGCATGGTGGCCTGCACGATGTAGGCGATCAGTCGATACGACTATCTTTGACCGCCTGAAACCCACCCACCGAATGATCTTGCTTCAACTTGTCCGCCCAGCCTTGTAAATCCGCCTCGCGTGCTTTTTCATCGATCCTCTGTATCTCCGCCTGACAGAACACCACGAGTCAGCTGAGACACCCCCACAACGGCAAAAGGCAACCCACCAGCCTATCCCTTTCCGCCTGCTTCTCCGCCTTGAGTTTGATCCTGGTATCATAATTCGCCTTCATCATCCTCTGCCTCTTCTTTTCTTTCAGCTGTTCGGAATCCAATTCGGCATCGGGCACATCGACGAGTGGAAACGAAGGAATCTCGTCCATCTACGATACGGGGCCTGGTCATCAGTTACAAAGGCGAAGAATGCGGTCACAAGCGGCCCGAGTTACCTCTTCATCCACCTCCCCCGCTCTCAACTTTGCCGCTTTCACTTTTCTCTCCAAATCCCTGAGATCCCGCATCAACTCTTGTTCCGACTGATACCCGAGATGGAGCAGTGAGTCCTAGCGCGCCGCAGCGTACGGCGTCAGCCACCTGCGTCGGGGGAAACCACCCGCGGGCGGTGAAAGACATACCTCAAACTCGTCTTGCGTCATTCCCGACTTTGCCTCTACGACATCCCTCAACGCCAGTAAATCCGCCTGGTTCTTGTCCGTCTGAGAGCCTCAAAGTCGTCAGCCTCTCCGCCACACGATAATACCGCACAGCCGGGGAGGGCTCACCCGCTCCCTATTCCTCTTCTGCGTCATCTCCTGCAACTTTTTCCCCTGCTCCCTTCTCTTCTCCGCCATCGCCGAAAGTTCTTCCTCGCTCCGCTGGACGACGTCCATCTGCACGGGATACGGAAACTGCACGGATGTGGATTGCTCGGACATGGTGGTGGGGTCTGACAGGGTTGATAGTTCGGATTCGTAGTCTGTCGCGAAATGGAGGGTTCGGTGGGCGATGTACTGCACGAAGAGAGAGGGGGTGAGCGGGCGTTCTAAAGCAGAGAACAGGGCCGTACGTTTGCTTGACGTGGGGAGACTCGCATCGGGAAGCCAGGGTATTTCAGCTGCATCAACCGCAATGTCAAATCCGAAGCCTGTGATCCTCCCCACGGTATCCTAAGCATTGACCGGCAAAGCAAGGAAAGGTAAGAGCATCGTCTTGGCGAACGACTGCGCGACTCACCGCTTGGCACGGTTCATCATACTCTTCCCCTCAAGGACCGGAATCAAAGTCGTACTCATATTCCCCATATTAATGACCAACCCACTCTCCCCGACCGCGGCACTCCCCCTCCCCCTCGTCGCGCCGCCACCTCGCTTCTGCTTCCCCGGAGGAAGAGGAAGAGGCCTCCCCAACAACCCCTTCCGCCTGGCCTGCATCCCCTCGAACGCAAACAAACTATCGACGCCATACGTCACCGCAGGCACCGCATACGCCTCGAATAGCAGTTCCGAGGTGATGGCGCGTGAGAAGAGCGGAGTGGCGAGTCGTTCGGTGAGGATGAGCGGGTGGGTGATGGTGCCTCCGCCGGAGAGGGAACGGGAGAGTGGGCTCAGGTGGTGGAATGTATAGTCTAATGCGGTTTCCTATGAGCACGATCAAGAGTCAGCGCTGGAACATGGTCCGGCGCGCGCGCGCGCGCGCGTACCAGAAGCTCGTTCGTGGACAAGATATCCCCATCATACACCGTCTTGATATTCCCCTTTGCCGTACTATCAACCTCGCAGTCCCGGCCATACAGTACCGTCTTTACGGATTTCCTCGAGGTGAACTTGGCTGCTTGATTCGGTTCGTTGAGGTAGGGTGTCGTATGGGATGCGAATCCCGCTCGGAGGTGGGATGTACCTGAGCGCCTGGGATGAGACACGGGGGTGTGATAGTGCGAGTGGGAAGACATGGGACGTACCATTATCAATCACGATCGGCTCGTCTGGATCCGAGACGACGTGGAACGTTCTCGGGTCCCTGGCATACGACTCGTCTTCGCTCGGGACCTCGTCCACATACAGGTCCGACTGGTACCGCAGGTTCCTATACCGAGCGAGGGCGGGAGTAGCCATGGTGCCGTCCGTAGGTGATTGTCTGCGTTGGGAGGGAAGGAGGTGATCCAGTTGGGTGTAACCTATAGATGCCTGTCGAGGTTGAGGTGCTTACCTTGCTTCCGCACCAGAGGCGGAGACGTGACGGTCCATGTCCGAAAGCGAGGCCCCTCGTTTCGGGTATGCAAGCAGCCGAACAGGAGACTCCCCTAGAGTGTTCTCCGTCTTCCTGCCAAACACCTCGCCACGCTGCCCGCCCGAAGAAGCGGACATTGGATCCTCCACTGGGGAGAAAGGATTCCCCCTGTATATCAGCGGACAGGGCGGCGTGTGCCCGTACCCGTACACGATCACACGGTCTCAAGACGGAAACTCACCATGTCGTCCAATGCGGAATCGTACCTCGACAAACTCCCCACGATCGACCCTCGTCCCCACAACGGCGTCCCGTCGTCCCTCGCTCCCCATGGAACGCCCTCCCGAGCTCCATCTACGCGCCGACGACGGGGAGATCTCAAACGACAGTTCCTCACCCTCTTCCTCGCCAGCTTGGGCATCCTTCAAGCCATTAAAGCGCTCCAAGTCCTCCTCCGTGCCGAACGGTACGTCCCTTCATTACCATCTCCCCAAGGTGAAAGCATAACCCTCTGTCTCCCCTTGCAGATCCACTCGTTCCCTCCGTCGAACGCTCCACCTGGCCCTTCGAGCATTCCTCCGTCCCACCCGTCAAAACCTCGAATCATCCCTCTTCTTCTCGTCGTACCCAACCGCCTATCGCCTCCTCACCCACCACCACCACCACCCAGCCGCAAACTCCCCTCACCTCCTGGCAAACACGTTACCCGTCCTCCTCCTCGGACCGCTAGCGAACCTCCTTCCGCCCGCACTCATCACCCAGCTCAACCTCTACGCCCTCTCCGCAGCGGGGATCGCCTGCGCTAGGGCGATGGAGGGTCGTGTCAGGAAGGGGCTCGAGGCGTGGCGGGTTGCCGTACAATCGGGGAAGCAAAAAGGTCTGGCGGCGGCGGCGGCGCGGGGAGAGGGAAAGGTGCCGTACGTTCCGTATTTCATGCAGGAGGCGGCGGCCAAGAAAAATCTCGACACTACATCATCATCGGCGGCGGCGGCGGCGGCGGCGACGGCGGGTAAACATTTTTCCTTCCTCGACGATACCGCCACGGATCATCATCCCTCCTCTGCACGTCACGCAATCTCCGCCGCTTCCCTCCGCGCCGCACAGCTCCTCTGGCACGCACTGTCCCACGGCGGCGGCTGGTGGCTCTTTCCCCTCACCCAAGGGTTGTTGCTCGACACCGCTGTCTTTGAGGGTGATTGTTTCCCGGCGTCGTATATGAATGTGATCGTTGCCGTGAGTTGAGTCTGGTTGGCTCGAGAGGAAGAACTGATCGATCCTCTTGACAGCGGAGTAAACGGTACCTCCCCTCCGCCGCGAATCTCGGTCTTCCCGAAACCTCTTCCCTCGGCAGTATCCTTCCCGCCCCAACCGCCACTCTCCGCCTCCTCCCACTATTCACCCTCCCCCCGTCCCCACACCCCGCGTTCCCCCTCACCAGCACCAACCCGTTCACCAGCCACACCTTGGAAGCGCAATACGCCCCCTTCTTACCGATCATGCAACTCGCCGGTCCCGGTCACACCAAGGCCATCTGCGCGACGCTTCATCCCCTGGAACCGAGCTGTACCGGGAATTTCCTGGCGAGTGTGAGAGAGTCGGCGGGGAGCGCTTTTGCACTTGTAGGGGGTTACAGTGGGCTGATGATGTTGACGAGGTATCGAAAGGTCAAGCAAGAGTGAGTACCCTTCTGCGGCACGTCGCTTTTCGGATTCCGCTGATGCACGCTCTCCCCGACTTAGCCCTCGAGGCGCATTCACGAGCTGGCTCAAGTCGAGTATCAGAGGAGCAGGGTTCATCACCCTCGCCATCTCCAACGCATGGGTGAGTCGACCCACATCCGGTCGTCACTGTCACGCCCGCTGACACTCACCCGCCCCCGGGGACAAAGGCATGGGTATGCATCTTTCAGCGAATTCTCAAACCGGAAACCTTGACACGCGCAAGGTTCGTACTTCGGTGCGATTTTCAGATGATGGCACCTTTGCTAAACGTCCTGTCACGCGCGCAGATTCGGGCTCGGAGGGATCCTCGCCGGTCTCTGGGTCTTTCTCGTCCCCGCTGCGAGACGCCTCGAGCTTGGCCTGTACTCGGTCAGACTTAGCATGCTCACGATATGGAAGATTGGTACGAAAAAGGGCTGGTGGACGCCTCGTCGGTGAGTGCTCGAGATAAGATACCTAGCTGCTATGTTTGCTAAACGACTCGGTTGACAGACGACTTGGCTTTGCGCCGTTTGCACTCGCCCTGGCCATCTTGGTGCATATCAAGAGGCAACGGCTGGCACCGATGGAAGGATGGGTTGGGAAGGGTGTTACGTGGCTCGATGCGGATTACGAGCGCGCCCGGCAGGCAGAGACAGAGACAGAGTTGTAAAGTAAGAGGAATTGGCGTTGCAGTCACACTTGTTTGTACAGTACGGAGAGTTTGCGTTGTATGGCGGGTCTGGCGACGCACCAGGCTTGCGGCCTGTTTCGCCTGTTTCGCACATGGAATGATACAATTATCCATGCGAGATGCTATGGAATGTGAGGACCCCGAATGCCCAAATACTACCGTTGTCATGTGTCTAAAGCTGCCAAATCTATGCGTCAAGAGGCGCTCCGCTACTCTTTCCTCGTCGGGTAATCCGTGCTGAGTCGTATTCTAGCACTTTGCAGGGCAAACCATAGAGGTCCCTTGCGCTCGAGCTCTTCCTCTGGATGCTCGTCGGTAGAGTACAGGAAGGCTTCACGGATAGCGACAAGGTGAGCCTGCATACTCTCTACTTTTTCCAGAGGAATGGCTCGCAAGATGAGCTCCAGGTGGTCAAACTCGGTAGGACTGACGCGAACGCTGAATTTGGAATAGTCGAGGATGTCGGCATAGGGGTAATGGGTGCCGTCACTCATAAACACCGGTATACATCCGGCGTAGATGGCGTCTTGAACACGGAAGGACCAGCCTATGATGCGGAGTCAGTATAAACGATAGGTTCGAGCCGGCTACCGCGTACCGGCGATTCCGGTAGGTTGCGGGCAGAAGCGAGCGTCCGAGAGATCGTCCATGTAACGCCAGCTTAGGAAACTCGATTGCGGCCCTCCACCGGGGACGAGTTCTTCCGATCCGACTCCCCCCCGTTCACATACAAGTCGCATCCGTGCGCTTTTTCCGGTACCCCACATGGTGCCTATCGAGAAGCAGGATCAGCGGGTGGCATTCGCATTGAAGGGCTACCTGCTTACCTGCCCATGTCAGCAGATGGGGTCGCTGAGCAGTAGGCTTAATGTTGCCAATGTCGCCAAAAGACTCTTTAAGATCCACACTCCTACATGTCCTTGCCGGAACGACCGTGTCCATATGCGGTCGGTAGCAGTTGGACACCGTATCTCCCATCACGGACCAGGCAAACACATTGTCCAGAAGCCCTTCCACGTGCAGCTTGTTGTTCGTCCTCGCCTCCCAAATGTTCCATGCGAAGTTAACGCAGATTCCCCAGTCGTGCGTAAGAATGAGTGATATAGCGCGAGTACCAATGTCGGGAATGACACGATGAGCGTGAATCCAGACCTCGTGTAAAAGAAATTGAGCGTCGTGGCAAGACTGATAGACGGGTAGGATGATCAGGTCGGCCTCGTCGGCTGGAACAGATATCGTCCTCATGGCCCGGTACATGATACTGTCCGCCGAAAAGCAGTGATTGGATTCAAGTTTGTGGCATTCGGCCGCCTCGATTTCTTCCTCCTTGTCGTACCCGCTGAGCACGTGGACCTTGATGAGTTCTTGATAAGCCTCGAGAACTCGCATGGCAGACGGCAGCAGAGCGTCCTGCCACCGCAGTTTCCCGACCGCGTTGACGAGATCCGCATTAGTTGTCATCGAGGTCAACGCTTTCCCGGCTCGCAGCTCGAGCGGTGTCAGCGGATTGGCGCGTTCGGTCGGGCACTCGTCCGTTTGGATACATCGACAGTGGCCGTTTTGCACACAGATCATCGGGTTGTCGCAGTGGTTCATGCAGGTGGGCAGACCACCGGATACCCAGTCATGTGGCATCTTGGTCGTAGGGAGGGCGAGTGGCCGCTGAACCATTCCGCTTCGACTCTCTTCAGGGACGGCGCTGAGCAGGGATTCCACGCGATTCAGTGCCATGTCGACCCTTTTACATTCGTGTGATCGCTTGGAGCTATCAAACGGTATGTCGCCCGTGTTGCCATACCTAAAGTCGGCGGTTTCGACTCCATCCCGCATGGTCAGCCTCAAACGTCTACACGCTGTGCCGGGAGAACTCACAGTCATCGAGGAGAAGGGGCCACGGCTTATCAGTCGGGCAACAGAGCAGCGTCATGCGAAAGTCGAACGGCGAGGTCATAGACACCGGTTTGACGCTAAAGCGATTGGAATCGATTTGAGGTTCGACCGCCAGGTATTCTTGGGTTCCGGGGATGGCAAACTGGAGGTACGAAGCATTGCTCGCCACCTAGACGCAAGTCAGATACCGCCATCGCGAGAGTACCAAGCACTTACTCTTGGCTCGAATACAGTCACGATGTTCTCACTAGCTTCGGCCTCTGCGGGATCGTACAGCCGAAGCTTGACATATTGGGTCTTGCCTTTTCGAGACTCCTTTCTTGTAATTCCAATCACCTTGTGGCTATTTTCCTCTCGCAATTGCACTCTGAAAGGAACGTCCTGCGAGATTTCCTTTTTCGAATCCGCTCCGGAGAATCCAAACGCCCAACCCCAATTCCCGCTCGAGTCGTCACTCGCTTCCCCCGCCCGATCTGCCAAGCTTGAGTTTACGGTTTCTTGAACATACGGAAGGATCGTAAATATGCTTTGGTTCCAGTTGAAACTGTCCGTCTTGATATTATCCGCACCACACATTGAATCCCCACACTTGACATGGTGAATCCATCCTTCATGATTGACCCCCATATTGGCCGTACATCCCGCCAACCGGTGTAAATTCCTATTGCGCAAATCGGCATTATGCACGACCCGCGAATCGCCGTACACGGGGGACGAAGGGCACTCTGCACCCAAGTATCCCTTCGCCCAATCGGTAAACCCTTGCCGCATGGTATTGACGTATCCGGCAATCCCTTGATCCAGCGAAATGACCGCCTGGAACCCGAGTTTCGAGCGTAAACTCTCCGGAACTTGCAACGCCATCAGCGGCATCTTACTGCCCTTGCCGTCGATCTGTGGTGTCTGCGATGTGTAGTCTTGAATCGGGGAAACGGATTGCGCAAGGCTCATGACCATATCAAGCAGCTGTTTCGGTGTCGCAGTGAATCCAGAGACGAGGTCGTAGACTTCAAACAGTGGTCCCGTCTGCACTGGTCCCGAGCCTGGTGCTCGTCGTTTGACCCTCTGCTGATCTTGAACCTCCTCTGTGAGTTCAAACCCGGTGGAAGCCCGTCCGCCCGACGTCCCATGCACCGAACCTCCCGCCGCCTCGGCCACCGACACCACTTGATTCCCTATCAACCGCTCAATCGCCCCCACCAACCCATTCAACGCATCATCAATATGCAAGAAATCCACCTGCTCTTCCCCATGCAAGATCTGCACGGGGAGATCCGCCATGGCATTACTGATCAACGCCGGCACGACTCGGTCTCGAATATCGGAGGGAGAGCCGTATATCGTGCTCGGACGCAAGATGATCGTTCGGATCCCGTCATTGTCGTCGCTCGTAATACCGTTGGGTCCCGGGACGAAATGTTCCAAGTGGGTTTGATAGGATTTCTCGAGTTGTCGTTCGGCGGCGAGTTTTGTCTTGCCGAGGGAAGTAAGCTCTTCGAGGGTATCGTCCGTCGCCAGCATCTTGGTCGAGGGAGCGTACACGTCGAGCGAAGACAAGTGGAGGAACCAAGGTTTCTGGGTAGTGGATGAAGACGACTGGGTGATCTCGGCAAGGGTATCAAACAGGTTGGTAGTACCCTTGACGTTAAGGTCCGCACACGCTTCCACTCTTGTCGAACACCAAATGTCTCGAGCGACTCCCGCGAGATTAATGACGCCTACCAATCCACTCCCCGCGCCTAGAGACCCTTCCACAGCGTCGGGCTTTGGCTTCCCCTTCTTGACAGCCGCCAGTTCCTTGATCAACGTCCCCACATGTTCCCGGGACATGATATTCCCCTTGACAAACGTCAACCTCCCCCCGACAGTCGCCCGCGGATTTCGTTCCCGGATATACTGCGTATCCCGGGGTAAAGGATCCCTCACATCATGCAGCGTTACGGCGAATCCTTCCTTCAACAGCCGATCGACCACGGGAATCCCCAAAGCCCCAGCTCCACCCGTCACGAGAACCCTTCCGCGTTTCCCGTCGGGCAGGTGGTGCTGTTTTGAGGATGAGGAGGAGAGGAAGGGGAGGTCCGGGAGCCAGGCGGTAGGTTTCCAGGCAGTGGGTTTCCACGTATCGGGGACCCACTTGGACTTGGACTTGGGCCTGGACGACTTTGGCAGAGGTCCGGTATCAAAGAGATCCGTGTCGTGGTATCCCGATGACGGAGGGTACTTGCCGTACTTTGGAGTAGCCTTGTTGTACGGCGCATAGTCGTCGACGATGGTGACATATTCGTCGGTGGTGGTCTGAGGACACAACGGTTAGCTCAGAGGGATTCAGATTTAGGGGTGATTGTGGCACGCACGGTTGATGATTGGAAGAATAGAAAGAGGGAGACGACCGCGAGGACGAGAAGGACGGATAGTCCTTTCCTGCCGCGCAGTAGCGACATGACGACGCCTGGATTGCAGAGTGTCGAGGTTGCTTGAAATCGTCGACGGTCACTTGTCAAGGGAATACTGAAATAGTAGGCGACAGGAAACCCGTCACACGGCAGTCATACTGGACGACCGGCAGATGCGATCCAGAGCAGACGCTGTCTACCCGGCTACCAGGGCGCAGGGAAACAAGGCGACAAGAAAGATGATCCATCAATCCATCCATTCGTCACGACTGCTCGCGGATGCAAAGAAGCATCCGGTCTTCCCGTCAGCGCCTCGGAGGCACATTGCATTGATTCTCGGAGATTGATGAATCCCACATGAGGGACGGCGATAGGTGTTCCGACGCTATCTATATATACAGTATCTCTTTCCCCATACTAGCCCCATAGCCACCGCGGCCCGGGACATCCTATCGACCCACACCTCCCACCTCCTCATCACACCTCGTCATCATCCTTCCTTTTACCCCAAACCTTGACCGTCCCGTCTATCACGAAAAAGAACAACCCATCAGCTCTGCCTCTACACCCACACATAGGCAATCGTCGCACCTGCACTAGCGGTGAGCATCTCATTCCCGTGTAGAGGGTGATGCTCTACCCATGTGATCACCTTGGTATGGATCTTGGGTGGTTCCCTGTCCAACAGTGTCGACTGCCAGGGCCGCGTCAGCCTGAGCTTTCCCGCGCGCTGGAGTAGTGATGTGATCCAAGGCTTACATCGATGACCTTCCATGCCCATAGGCAACCTTGATCATCTCCAGCCAAGACGGCGTCTTCTCCGTACCCAAAGGCAACCTGCGATCGGTATGCGGTGTTGCTAAACTTTTCATGCTTGAACGTCGCCAGCATCTATTGGGGAAACAGGGTAGTCGGGTCAGGCGACGGATCCCACCTAGGCCAAGGCAGCCTTTCCCGCCGCACCTTTCCGTTCGTTCTGTCCATCAATCGGATCGTGGAATCCAGACTCGCTACTAGCAGTGAATCCTTTGGTGATGTCGGGGACACAACGACACTGGTAACCGGGGCTACCGGGTGTAACGGGCGAGAGCGAAGAAGGAAATCGAGTGTCATTAGCTTGTTCCACCCACCGAACTACCGAAACCGAAGGAGAGACTCACCTCCAATAGTATCACCCACCAGCTTCCCCATCCGCACATCATAACTCCTCACCACGCCATCCACACACCCCGTAATAATCTCCGCACCCCCCGCAGCACTCGGCGGAATATCAATCGACGTGATCGAATCCCTCGCCTCTTGCAATGTCTGTATCGGCAACCTCGACTGCGCACTACGGGGTGGGGGTCCACGCACGCGCGCACACGCGGATCAGGGCAAAGAACATACCTTTCCAGCGGGAGAAACCGCTTACCGCATATCCCACAACATGACTTTGGAATCAAAACTCCCACTAACCAACACGTTCCCGGCGCCATCCTTGGCACCTCCTCCTCCCCCGGCGTACTTGACGACGTTCACTTTTCCGAAATGACCTTGTAACCTCCGGGTAACCGTCCCGGAGCTTACATCCCATATGAGAACGGCTTTATCGCCTCCGCAGGACGCAAAGGAGGCGTTATCCGGTGCGCTTCGGGCGTCGGGGAAGACACACAAAAGTCCCGCACTGAATCAGTGGACTGAACGCAGGGTCAGAATTTAACCTGTAGACTTACATATCCAGTCCGAGAACCTCGTACCCGTGACCTTTGTAAACCTTGACTTCCTTCCCAGCCGAGGGATTCCATAGCCTGATACTTCGGTCCTGTCCACCGGAAAGACAATACTTTGATGTCTGGTTGTTATACCGTACGACGTTGACGGGTCCTGTATGCGTGTCGAGGCTGCGGGGGAGCGACGGATTTTTTGATAAGCGACCTCCTTGACGTGATACGCGTAGAGAGGAACTGACGTGTGTTTCAGCTCTGTAGGATAGCTCACGGTGGATGCTTTCATGTTGCTGGGCATGGCAAATGACACAAGCCGGCCGATGACTATGTGGGTTGTATTGATGGTCCACCCTTCATCGGTTGCCTTAGCTGTCGTTGGAGTCGAGGCGTAGGAGCGGGAGCTTTGTATCTGTCTTTGACCGTAGCGACTCCCTGTGAATGATACCTGAGCTGTGGATATCTCTAGACCTTTCGCCGCGGTACTGGTTGACATGCTGATGTCTCGAATATAGTGGGTACTGAGGAAGGCTCCCAGTAAATTAGGTTCCGCCGAACCGTTTCGATCGCCGCCTCCACTCCATAATTCTGTGACCCGTTCCCTATTCTGGAGATGTACTGAGCAGCTTCCCAACGACTGCGGATCATACTTCCCGTCTCCACTCCACGCCCGATTACATCAAACCTCACACCATGTCCTCCTCCGAATCCGAATTCGACCCGCGGGAAGCCCTAGACGAAATCGATCAAGACATCGACCACCTCGAAGCGGCTCTGAAACCTCTCTTCTCGTCGTCATGGCAGGAAGTCGTTGCAGCTCTGGGGAATATGGAGCAGGCCAAGATGAATATGATCATGGCGTACGGGATTTGTGATCTGATATGGAGTGAGTCGAGGCGGTTTTCGAGTTTCTGCGAAACGCGCCTGACGAGTTTGTTATGTGGTCAGTATTCCTGAGATTGAAGGGACTTGAACCTGATAAACACCCCGTGATGAAGGAGCTGGTACGTTAGAGCAGAGGTTGCACTCGAATTCCTTTGCTCAAAGTACCTCGCCACCGCAGGATCGCATCAAGACGTACTATATCAAAGTCAGAGATGCCGAAAACGCTCCGAAACGCAAGTCGATCATCACATACCCCCACATAGAACAGTCACCAACTTACCCGTATTTTCGCAATTGCTAGGTGCAAACAAAGTCGATGTCGCCGCTGCGGGGAGATTCATCGCCGCCGCCATCCCCCGCGCTCAACGCCTCGCCGTCGAAACGGCAGACGCACCACCATCATCATTATCACCGACGACGGCTGAAAGTAGCCGAGCCGGTACTCCCGTTGCGGATGAGCTTCCCGAGGTCGGCATGTCGAGTCGGTTCAAGTTGGCTCGGGATATACAAGTGGAGAAGCTGGAGCGACAGGAGGAGGAGGATGCGATGAGTGTTGTGGAAGAGCAGGTGGCTGAAAAGCAAGAGGCGGTATGTAGAGCTGTCCCCGTTGCGTAGGGCGACCAGACTTGCTGACGGGTTTGGAATATGTCTTTAGCCTGTTCCCCAACGTAAAGGCAAACGGGTAGCAGCTGAAGATTTCTTGGACGAAGACACGCCCAAGAAGACGGAGACAACGAGTACTGTCGGGGGCAAGACCAAGAAGGCTCGGAAAAGCACAAGCAAGCGCTCATAACACACTCGGTCATGAGAATTCATCGGCATAAACTTGGGGTGCCTTGCCTTTGGAAGTCCTAACCTCGTGTTGTATTACAAGTTGTACATCCGCATCTAAGCGGGCGGTCGAGTATCGAGGCGTGATCGCCCCATCGGACCGCTAATGTCGGCGGTTCTCGCCTTATGGGCCTTCTTCCTGGCGATTGAACATATATGTAGCAGCCTCGATCCTAGAAAGCGGACGGCCTTCTCATCTTGATTTCGATTTCTCCGTAAGACTCCTCCTGCTCCAGGCTGATCAGGTTCTTCGTAGCAAGCGCTGTTACGATACAGAATTGCAATTAATACTTGTTTAGGGTATCGTGTCTCCAGGCGCGAGCTTACTCAAGGTCAAGTACTGCGCAAGATGGCTTCATGTTCAGTAATGCCTCACATCGATTGAAGCGATCACACTCACAAATGCATTCACGGCAATGGCCTTCTTGTGTTCCGCCGGTCGAGCGACATCTGAGAACATGACCGTATGGTCCTCGTCGAAGACATCGTCGTCTGCGTCAGGAAGACCTTCTAGCGAATGCTGGTGCAAATAGCTACGCCGGGCACAAAGGTAGACATCCAGTCAACGCGAAGTATGCGATTCGCAACCCGCGTCAACTGACTCAAGGAACTGGCGCTCGTTGACGTTGACATGACCAGGTAGACTTGGTTGACTAGGCTCATCCTCTCTAGGCGGTTGAACTCGATCCTCGGGAAAGGCGTCGTCGGGCACTGGCAGCGCAAGTGTCAACGGGATGCAACATAAGACGGTACTGGCAGTGAATATATGACTTGCGCTCTAGTTGCCCTTCGTCCATCATCAATGAAGAATCGCCTAGCATTGCTCTCTTCTGCGCCGAACCTGAAAGATTGGATCCTAAAATGGAGCTTGACCTGGCACGTCGGAGCTTTCTTTCTCTGTGGTTCGCTGCCAATAAGTGAGGAGCTCAAGAAGACCAGACAGCATCGTGACTCACGCCACGTTCTGAGGAGTAGCGAGGCTGAGTCGAGGTCCAGTACCCGTCCCGACGGTGCTAGACGCTCCCGGCGCCACATAGTATTCTAAAGCTGTCGTCAGCTTCCTCGCGATGCGCTCGACGCATATTAGAGCTCACCGTCTTCAAGTTCGCTACCAGGTCGAAACGCAGGAACCTCCCACTATCGGGCAGCATTACGAGTCGGTACGGTTTCTTGATCGCAAAGGATGGCACTCACAGGCATTTGCAGTCCGCTCGCCCTCCTCCCAATCTCGACATCGCGCATCTGTCATGGAAAAACATGAGAAGGCAACGTTTTTTAATGCATCGCGGGCCTCTCACCTCGTCCGAGCCTAATCTTTCTCCCCCGCCACCCTGATATCCGTTGTCCTGCTAATTTTGGGTGTAAAGGTGGTGTGTTAGCGGATCTGTCACTGTGCCTCTTGCTCGCCAAAGTTCTTACATCCATGTTCTGCATATCCATAGGCTGCATGTCCACTCCAGCGTCCATCGGCAGGGGCTCAAGATGTTCTAGATTCCCGTAGTGACCAGCATCCCGGTTAGCGCGCTTCCCCTTCTTGCGTCCCTCACTTTCCTTCTTCTTTTCTCCTTCATAAGGCGGCTTGGTCACGACCGTCCAAAATGTCGCGAGCTCAGGAGCGATCGGTACTGGGGGTGTAAGGCATGAGACACGTCGTCAAGTCGCAGACACTCCGTGATATGAAGAGGGGCAATGCTCACTTTCGGCACCAAATGGTCGAGCAATTCCAGCACGAGCGCTTTTCAAGGCTTCCTTGCGTCGTTCGTCGGCAAGCTTCTGATTCTTGGTATCCGCCATGCGAGTCTTGTAGCTAGCTTTCATTTGTTCCATTTCTTCTCTAGTAAACTCGATAGACTTCAAAAGCGAAAAGGTAACTTGTGTATAAGCTACAGGATGCCAAAGAGGGGTCGCCAGGTTCGGAAGAATGAGCTGCTCACCTCGTCAACCAATCGAACCTTCTTCTTCGGCCTGGGAGCTCGAAGAGGTTCGAGAACCTGGAATATGAACATATTGTGAGCAACGTAGATCCAAAGAAGGTGACTTTATCGTACCCTTTCGTCACCGTCCATCTCCCCTTGCTGGAAAGCAGGTCCGCCGGCGTTGTCCACGGTTGGCGCTCGCACCTCTAGATCCAGGGGTACTTCATCCACATCCATTGCGACAGGAGGTTCGTCATCTTGAACCGGGAGCGGCTCCAGCTCTCCCCCTTGGATCTCAAGACTATCGACAATACCATTTTTCAATCAGCGGTCTCGCTCAATCCTGTTCAATTGCTCAGTACTCACGGGGGCAAGTCCATACCCAAATCAAAACCCAAATCCACAGGCGCATAATCGACTCCCCCATCACCAGCACTGAAGCTCGAATCCCCCAAACCACCAGCCAACAAGACGCTTCCCGTTCCGCTTCCCCTCCTGGCACCCGGTCTCAGCAGACTATCGGTATTCTCATGAGCCATTCCACCGAGGGGAGTCCACAAGGCTGGATCGTCGGGAATAATGTCGTCTGCATCGCTCCCCAGTCGGGTTCCGGGAAGGAAAGAGCTGCTACGGTGTCGGTAACGCGGCAGGTTGATGGCATCTTGGTCGGCAATGTTTCGTGCTCTTCCAGGTTCAGGGGTGATGGATCGCGAATGCGTTCGAGCTGAGAGTCCGAGGGGAAGACGTGTCAGAGCACGAAATGAAATGCGATGAAACTGCCTGAAGGGCTTACCTGAATCCGACAAGTCGTTGTCTGTGCCTTCCTGTGAGCTGAATGGATTGATGCTAGACTCTCTTCCTGCCTTCCCGTAGCCTTTAAGAAACCCTTCCCAGCTCTGTTGGATCGGTAAGGCGTGAACAGACGATAGGAGAAAATGTTTCAGAGCGAACGAACTGCTTGATTTAGATCGAGATTGGGTGCAAATCCTTTTCCAGGTTGATGCTGAACTGTAATTGCTTCGGCTCTGTAGAAGTCCAGGGTTGCCGCAAATCGCACGAAGGTTATGAGCGGCCGAGGAAGGTCACCAAGAAGACGTGACGTACCGCGCATTCGACTTGTTTCCAGCGTTAACCTTGTCATTCCCCGCCATCCCCCTTGGACCGTCTATGATCGCCTTTTTGACAGCAGCTTCCAGCGTGGTTACATCCTAGCAGACATCCAGGATTGAGAGAAATCTACAGCAGATCGGAAACTTATCTGCTCACGTTAACAAACAAGTCGTATCGAGCATCATGTACCCTAGCAGGCAAAGAATGAGTATTCAATCGCCGTTACTCGTTGCCATGACTCACTTTACTACACCCATCATCAAGCCAGCACTGGTCCTTAAAGCGATAGGTTGGGGAGGATTAATGATCTTTTCGCACGCTGCGGTGATGTTGCATTCCAGAAGCTGCTTCTTGTTCAGTCCCTTGCGGCCTTTGGCACCGAGAGTTGCCGCAAGCCTGTAGAAAAGTCGGCATAGACGAATGAGCAGTCGTATCGCCTACTGATGACATATCGCTCACCAGAAGATACCGAGCCTGTAGGGTATACGTATCGATCAGAAGTGCAACAGTGATCAAGAGAACAAGCTTACCCTCCCGGCTTGACTAATAGGAAATCCTCGGAGAAAAACATGGTGGGAAAGTTGATATGGCACTTGCCTCTTCCTTGACGGGAAAGGCATGGTCGAGCTGTACTATATACTCGCTTGCCAGCAGATTAGCTTCTGCCGTCCTGAAACGGGGACCCACGTCGGGCGATCTTTATGAGAAGCGATCCCGTAACCGAGCGTCTGATGCGAAATACGCGGGTCTCAAAGGCAGGGATCGGTGTAGGTAAAGGGTGTTTCAGATAGAGTCGCGACGCAAATCCGGACATGTGCACATGCCAACCGATAGGAGAATACCCCACAAACTATCATTTCTGCTTGGCTTTGCTACACTAGATTACAACCTTTCAGTAACGCACGTCTGTTTTCACACTATTCTATCATCGCCAGTCCTCACAGGCCCAGTTACGGAACACGATGACCGCTGCGTTGGACGATCACTCATCGTCCGCTGCAATATTTCTAGATATTTCTCCCACGCACCAATCATCTGAAACGGGGCACGTCAGACTCCGCGAGAACGGGGAATGAACCTATTGCTCCAACTGACCTCTTTCTGAGCGACAATCATCTCGTCGAGGTAACTCGCAAACATGTGCTTGAACTCTTCCACCCTTTCCTGCTCGTACCTCACAAACTCCATTTTGACGAGCCGCGAAACAGCGTCAAAGTCGGAATGAGCGTCAATCGCCCTCCTATCGGCCTGTAGAGACGGAATCTTTGGCTTCCAGTATGCTGCATCGAGACGTCATCCACTCACTTCTGCGATCTCTGCCAGCGCTGGTTGAATCCGGTCGTGCGCAATCTTTCCCGATCTACGGAGTTTCTCATATTGAATTTTGAGTCTCCTGACATCCGCCTCGACCTGTTGCCATGTAAAGTACGACTTTATCCGGGACGCGAATGCCATCTGCAGAGAGGATCTTAGTCTACAGCCGCGGAAGAGCAAGTGCCAAACTTACTCTCACGCTCCCGATCCACCTAACGTACTCGTCTGCCGTATTCAGCAGATACACGACATCCATCTTTGCCTGATTCTCCTGTGTTTCCTTTTCCCTAATTGTCAAACCCGCGAGTCGCTGCAGCGCCTGAGACAGGTCCATGGATAGATCAGATTCTGCAAGAGTCTGAATGGTATCCGAAAAGTCTGAAATCGCCAGGGAAAGATCTACCAGTAATAAAGGTCAGACCGAGATGCCAAGTTTATTCATCGGGTTCGCGCTTACCGAGACGCTGTTTGGAAGCCGCTTCGACCGATTTGATCCATCCCTTCAGCTGCGACTCCAGCGAATCGAGGTAATTCTTTTTCTGCTCAAACCACTTTTGGCGGCGATGACGGGTTAGCGCGAGATTTCGAGACAACGTGTCGTTTATCTGCACTCACGTCGTCCTTTTCGATAAACCTAGGTCCGCCGATAGATCCACCGATAGTGGCCAAAAGCCCTTTACTTTCCTGACTTTGTGCTGTCTCATGCTTTCTGTGTTTGACCTGGCGAGATTGGTCAGAACGCGACCTGATTCATCTCGCTAATAGACTCACCTCGAACTCGAACGATTCACTTTCCAGGAACAGCCGTAGATCCGGATCGAGCCGCAACACGGGATGATTCGCCATCTTCTTCAGGCACTTTTCCAGCGCCGCCCGTCGAGTCTCGACAAACTGGTCCTCGAACCGACCTACTCCACGTACTCGCAACAATTTAGCTGCCCGCGCGAATGAATCCTTCGGGGCAACTGACCAGATATCTGTTTATCCGGAACGGGCGGAACGATGACTCCGGGATTATTCGCCGCAACCCGTTCGACAAGCCACAAGAATTGACTAAACCTCCGCAAAACAGATGATTCTCGAGCCGTGTAATGCGGTGAAGTAGTGCGTGTCGTTACCGTGTAAACGACGTGGCCTCTGATTGGATCTCCCACACGCGTGGGATCGTGGATCCGGATGACAAACATTGGTGATTCCGTCTTTGGAGGTGGCGGAGGCGCAGTGGCAGGCATAGATGGGGATTTGATGGACATGGAGGAAAGGGGACGAGTTGCCGTCGGTCGAACAGGAGATTCCGAGGACTGGCCACGGACCGCACCGCAGAGCGTCAGCGACTCTGCCGATCAATTCAAGAGCCCTAAACGACCTACCTGCACTACCCCCGTACTCCAGCCTTCCTCCCCTCCAGGACTCCCCCAAACCGCATCCCTCGCCGCCCCATCGCCCGCGCTCGGCAACTCTGTCGTCCACCCCGCAGAAGACGGCATTTGAGTCCTCAAAGTCGGCACCGGCGGGACAACCGAAGCGGGTGAATCGCGGCGATCGCCTTCCTCAAAGGCTCGACCCCACGACGTCCTGCCGCTCTGCGCGTGTGCAGAAGCCGTCGAGGGACCACCTAAAGCCAAGGCCTGGAATGTGGGCTCCTCACCCGATCTCTCGTCCTCGTCCAGCACGGGACGACCATCCAGCGGCGAAGTTACTACCGGATCGAGATGCGCACGAACGACCCCGGGATGGGCATGTCCGTGCCCCGCGTGAGGAGATGTCGACGATGACGACTCGTTTGTCGGTGGGGGAGGATCCGGAATAGGGCTCGACGCACGTGTGTTGACCTCTGATTCTGGCAAAGGCGGCAAATGACTCAAATCGTCTACGTCCTTTTGCGCGAACTCGTGCGATGTCTGCCGAGGGTTCGAGGCGAGGAGGATTTGTTCGGCCGTGGTGGGTGAGATACGAGGTTTTGTTGACGGTGTTGGCTGAGAAGGTGTCGGGAGTTGGGGTTGTAGATCCGAGGGCTCATCCGGATTGTGCCGAATTTCCGCGTCGTCGTCATTCTCAGGCTGTTTACCTTTACCCTCGACATTCGGCTCGTCACCTACATCACCCTTCACCGTGTCCACGCGTTCCTTCTCAGCCTTCTCCCTTTCCACTCTCTCCTTCCCCGCCCTCTCCCGCTCCCGTTCAACATCCCCCACACTGATCCCCACCACCTTCTTCCTCCGCCTCACAGCCGCCGATGACGAGACTCCACTCCCCGCGGTCTTGCCGAAACTTGATGACCGGTTGACGGTCATAGAGCCTAGTTGGTCCGCAGAGGTCCCCTCGTCAGTGGTCGAGCTCCTGGGCTTGTCGTCATCATTTATGTCCTTTGTCTGCGTTTGCAAGGAAGGAGAAGCTTGTCGTGAATGCTTGATAAACGCCGCTTTCAAACTCAAGGTCGGATCAACCGCCGGTGCGAGTCCTAGGACCTCCAAACCATCTTGCAAGGCATGCTGCGGAGTTGACGGCGAGGAAACGACACCATTCCCCTCGCCACGATTCAACGCAGCTTCGGGGAGTCCGAATCCTTGCTGCTGATGACCTATAGATGGAGAGACGGGCTTGAATGCGGGAGGACTGTAGAAACCACCCTTGAAGGCATCTGCCTCGTCTTTGGCGGATCTCGCTGCACCAAGGACCGAAGAGGCGGAGAATGGATTCTGTTGAAACGTGGTCGAGGGGGAGGAAATCCCCGAGATGACGCCATCACGTTCCAGTTTGCGGATGTACGGTGATGCCTCTTCTTCATGCTGTTGCGACTGTGGCTGTTGAAAGTAGGTATCCTCGTTCGCGGCATTGAGAACGGCGGAGGATACGCTATCCCTCCGGCTCTGCGGGTCGAATGAGGTGAAACTCGCGAGCGCGGGGGAATCAAAGGTTGGCGCGAGAGCGTTGCTGCTGGCCGGGACGTGAGAGGCGAATGGGTTGGCGGAAGGGTCATCGTCCGCGAAGGGGTTTGCGAAGGGGTTGTCGTCCATTGTGTGAGATGGAAGAGGAGATCACGGTGTAGGGGAGGAGAAGGGTAAGTTGAGGGAAGATGAAGGTGGTGACGACTGATTGGGAAGGCGGGTGGAAATAGAACAGTAGAAGCTGCGCGTATTTCCACCTCAACTAGGTGGCTGGTTTCGTCATCGATGGATTCCATTGTCATGAATCATTCATTCATCAGTTCACTTTTACATTCTCCTGCCTCCCTGTCATTCATACAACCATCACACTGCAACCATGTCAATCTCCGTCCTTCCGAACCTACTCATACCGCACCTCCCGCCTCCCTCCATCCCAGCAACAGCAGCCGTCACACGTATCCTCGTCCTCAGCAATTTCTCTCCAGCGTTGAAGACGAGGGATCTGCAGCAGGCGTTTGGGCAGTGGGAAGGGGAGAAAGGAGGGTTTAGGATAAAGTGGATTGATGATGTCACGGCATTGGTGGTGTTTGGGGATGCGAATGTCGGTGAGTACAGGTGGCGAGCGAGGGGGAGGAGTGGCATTTGGGAAAGACCGACGGGGCTTCCTGATGAGCAAAGCGATGTCTCTATGTGCGAGGGGTGACGTCCGAGCCCTTCCAGGAAAAGGGACGACAGCATGACCGGTACCCAGACGCAGCGTAGGCTGCGTGGCCTACTTCGGAGCAAAAGGAGACGACCAAGCGAAGGAGGGACGACCAAGCCTTCACTGCTAGAGGGCTGGACAGGGAGACACGAAATCTCGTCCCTCCTTCCGCCCTATAAATCCTGCAGCCGTGCGGGTCGACCCTGACCGAAATGCCCCGCGCACAGTGATGGCGGATGGTCTCCTCACAAATCGGAAGGAGGACTTGACAACTTGCAGAATCTGGCTCGAGTGTAAAGGAGTTGGCGCGATTGGGGCATCGATAACTTCGGTATTTCGATGGAAAACGGCGGGATGCCTTACTCCGCAATAGGAGGCACGCGTTTTATCCGGTTCCTTCCAGTATGAACGCGACGTTGAAGGAACCCCTATCGAAATTCCCGACTCGGACGTTCCTCTACGCTCTTATCTCGTTTCCCGTGAACATCACTAACCTGTTCATCCTACTCTTAGCGAAACGCGCCTACCTCTCCCTCCTCCTCAACCCCGCTCCGGCCTTGCCTCCCCCTGCCTCGATCAAACCTTACGACGGTCCAGACGCACAAGCCATCATCCATTCCGTCACGGCACGACAACACGGTCACGGCGGTGGCGGCGGTCCCGCGGGTGTAGGACGAGGGTCGATGAGCGGTGCGGGTGCGGGTGTGGTGAGCGGAAGTATGTCTGGTGGGATTACCGGTGGGGCGTTTGGTTTTGGACAGCATGGAGGGATTTCGGGTTACGCCGGGCAGCAGCAGCAGCAGCAGCAGCAACCACCTTCAGGTGGCGGGTATCAACAGAATTCCGGAACGAGGAACCAAAGCATGTCCAAGCCGCAAGGAGATGTTCCACCCAAGGGCCTTGGAATCAGCACGTACGGCCGACACGGTCGATCTGCTAGTACGTCCTCTATCAGCGCTTCGGAACCTCAGCATGGATCCAACCGCAACGTATCGGGAGGCAGTATTCCGGCATCTCATTCCGGGGGTAACAACACTGGAGGGGGGAGCGGCAACAATGGAGTTGGGAGAATCGGTGGCGGGCATGTGAGACAAGGATCGAGTGGTTCCTCGGCGTTTGGAAGGAACTCTGCGATGGGAGCATTCGCGTTTGGCGGTGGATCATCGACGCAGCAGAGGGATGCAGGGAAAGATGTCCAGCCTATTATGTCTCCCGGGGATACGACGGCGTACACCCTTCCTCCGGTCTCTTCATCCGCTGCGTTCCGAACCTCGGGGTCTGGACCACTCGCAACTCACCACGAAGCCGACAGTCCGTCCGGAATACCCATGAAATCACGAACTTTCCACCCGGAAACACATCAAGCGGGCCATTCAAACCTCTCCGCTGGTGGCGTGCCGAACCACGAAGACGCATCTACACCCGGAATCGAAATCCTCGGCGCTGTTCCCTTTCCCGAAGGCGGGCCTGGAGGTTACCTCGCGACCCAGGAACGACGTGCATCGGGCGAGAGCAGCGGGAACGTCAGTGCCCCTCACAAGAACGCAGGAGCTGGAGGGATAGATGTATTGGGTGGAATCAGAAGGGAATCATTGGATGCGAAGAGTGCGGAGAAGGCATTGAGGGAGGTTTCGCGAGCGCTGGAGGGGTTGGGCGTTGGTTTAGCTGTTGCTGCCGGGAAGAGTTAGGCGGGTTTTGATGAGCTGGATCAGGGAGATGGTGAAGCGGGTTAAGGATGGGAGTTGTCAGGAAATGTGGGCTGTAAAGCGTGCGGCATCGATGGAGTGCATACTGTATTGAGAGTCGAGACGGGTGGAGATTCAGAAGGGGCAATTGCGCGCAGTTCCAGTGTTGGCGTCATATATTGGGAGTCGCCATTGCCGCCATTCGGGAGCTGATGCCGGAATCATCGCGGCCATTCCTATTGTCGTCATTGTGAATGTGCATGTACTGCTGACTGTGCACCATCACAAGATTGCTTGCATAGCCACATGCTGATCTTGCATTGCCCAATCCTCCCCCCTCCTTTGTTGGCTGCAGCTAGCCGCACTGCGTTAGTTTGCAAATTCGCATTATCGGTAGATTCTGGTCTGCATCCCTGCTTTCCAGTCCTATATTACTTATTGCTGCTGCTTGCCGCCCTCCCTTTTACCCACATCTCTCCTCTCTCTGCATTACAAGTCTGTGACGTCGAAAGTCGGCTTGTAATTTGCGAAATCCACTGGAGCACCCTTGCTTCCAGACTCTCGATACAAGACATTTGTATGTCAAATCACACTGGCTCCCCCCGCACTCGCCCCGGTGAACGACCCGGTGATGAGCAAATGGGAGGGGAAATCGAAAGCTTCGAGACTCTGTATCCTCACGTGTCACCTTCAAGATCGATAGTGTCCGTACACGTCGCTGGAGTGCTCAAGGGCAGTCTCAACTGGGCGATGGAGGAAGGGAACCCGGATGATAGGGTTGCCAACGCCTGGGATTCGTTTCACATTCCTTCCTCGCCGCCTCTGGGACCAGGCTCAACGCCTTTAGACGGTAACACGATCCGCAGCGCTTGTTCGGTACAGCTAAAGGCTGCGGAGCTCAGTGACATGGACTGGAGCGAGAGTGACAGCACTCCGTGTCCCTCTCCCGTCAGGAATGAGAGTGATGATGATACACTGGCTGAAGACAGATTTCAGAAGCGCCAAGTGCCCGAAGAGCAAACTTAGGGATCACGAGACAGCGAAGCCACTTTAGCTATGGGAGAAGAGAGTCATACGGGGAGGCATCGCAAGCGTCACTCGTGGGAGATCGCCTTGGGGGAACGTACGTTTTCGCCGTGTCCTTCAAGAGATTCTGTTCAGACCCATTTCTCAAAGCGAGAAGACATCGACGGTAAGGCTGTAATCTCAACTCACCAACTTACCAGCTTACCCCGACTCAACAGTGGTTCTGATCCCTGGCGTAGGTACCTACCGTGGCCGAACAGCGACCAAGCGAAAGGGAGATCTACAGGAACACGGAAAGTTTGCAATTGTGAAGAAGCGGGAGCCAGAGAGTAGTCCATGTGAACGGGTACGGAAACGACGGACGACCATATCGTGCACGGACGGAAGCTCGTCTGATGGTAGCCGAGAATAATTCTCCGCAAGCATACAGGGGGCTTCATACAGCCTGAATAAGTACTAGTTCACAAGACTGTTCTGACTGCAAACATATTTTGTGGGTAGCCTCATCAGAGTCAGTCAAGGGTTCTAGAATAGCGATATGTCGTGGATATTGTAAAGCCCTGATACATCCGTGTGAACGTGGTGAAACTTAAATCTCCATTACCGCGGACTACGTGCAGTTGGTAGATCCGCGAACACTAACAGCTCCAAAAAGCTTCTTCGTTATTGTTCTTCCCTCGCATGCATACAATGACGAGGAGTCGAACATTGTTTTGGATGTAGCAAAAAAACGTAGTCCTAAGTAGGCGTTCGGCACTGCGCTGCTGATACCCGATCAACGGAATGAGTCAGAGACACCCAAACTATTCTACCCCATGTTCCTTATTTATTCCCTCAAACCCGACGCGCACTCAAACAACGTTTCCACCGTCTTTGACAATCGTCTCCATATCCTCCGTCGCACCCGTAGGGTTCACACTAGAAGGAACTACGAGCGGCGCCGAACCAGCTGCAGCGACCGTCGAAGTGAATCCTCCGGTGGATCCGAAACCACCTGCTCCTCGCGCAGTGGCGTCCAAGTCCTGC
This sequence comes from Naganishia vishniacii ANT03-052, assembly GCA_015708705.1. Lineage (NCBI taxonomy): Eukaryota > Fungi > Basidiomycota > Tremellomycetes > Filobasidiales > Filobasidiaceae > Naganishia > Naganishia vishniacii. The sequence continues at coordinate 58,358 of MU158411.1, forward strand.
GAAAATTCGCAACACATGTTAGCTGGTTGTCAGAGAGATAAGTGGGGGTCCGTCTTACGTCGACTTCGACGACTTCTGGGGTGACAATTCGTTCGAGGATGAGTTGGGCGATTCGGTCGCCGATGTTGACTGTCGCATGAGGGTGGGCGGTGCGTATTAGGGTAAAAAAGTCGTGTCAAGGGGAAGGATAAAGGACGAGATATCAGCTAGCCTGTCCTTTCATTGTGTTGTCTTGGTATACTGCGCCAGACCACCAATCCCCACCGTAGTGCAGTCATTCGTGTCAGATGCTCGTTACGCGTCCGTAAGTGTGATCGACGTGAACGACAATTGGAGTTGCGTCCGTTTAAAAGTTCTCCTCAGCTCAAGAAAGCTGGCCCTCCCTTCGTCCCCGTCTGCAAGCGGACATACAGTTTTGTTAAAGCATTCCTGCAAGCTAGCACGCGACTACTGCTATCCGCGACGCTTCCCCTATCACCAACGCACGATACCCGCTTAACTACATATCAAGCCGAACAGCGACTCACCCTCTAAATCCTTCTGTCCCAAGTTAAACAGCAAGACGAACACCTCCCCCCGGTAATCCGCGTCCACTACTCCCGCTCCGGTATGTATACTCCACTTGCTCGCCAATCCACTTCTCGGCGCAACTCGTCCATACGTTCCCTCGGGAACAGCGATACTCAAGCCGGTACTGACGAGCGCTTTACCACCTGCGGGAACGACCGACTGGATCGCGGCGTAGAGGTCGTACCCCGCCGCGAGGGATGAGCCGCGTGAGGGGAGTTGTGCAGAGGGGTTGAGACGCTTGATAAGGAGACCGGCGGATGCGGGCGGGGCGGTGGCAGTAGAGGACATTTTGGCTGGTTTGGAGGATTCGATGGGGGATGCCGGGCGTTTCAGGGTATCGGACATGGTGTTATATGGGAGATGATGATGGGATACTGGAAGAGGAGGATGAGGTTGAGCCAATATCTATCTGACGCGTACAGTCACGTGGATGGCTTAGGTAATTCATGAAAATGCGATCGTAGGGGTCTTCTGAAATTGATTGAGGTTCGAGTTTGTCAATCATAATTCACCTTGCATCTGCAGCAAGCATCATACCTCCCATCAACACTCATCATGGTAGTTAGACTACGTCTCGCTCGTCACGGCAGGAAAAATACCCCATTCTACCACCTGGCAAGTCCCACCATTATTCCCCTGACCACCTCCCTCTGACCTTTCTTCCCCGACAGGTGGCCATCAACTCCTCCAAACGAAGAGACGCACTCCCCCTCGAGAAGCTCGGAGAGTATGACCCCATCCCGCGCCCGCCACCCCCAACGAAATCACTAGCGAGCACGATCGCGCAGTCGTTTCACCTCGCCTCGAGAGCACCGACAAAGGAGGAGCTATTGCAGAGGGATCGGAGAGAGAAGAGTATTGTGTGGGATGTGGAGAGGTTGAGGTATTGGTTGGGCGTAGGAGCACAGCCGACCGAGTCGGTGGTAAAGCTGTTGGAGAGGGTGAGTGCATTTTTTGTTGGTTTTGGATCTGTGGTCGTCAGGAAGAGGGTTTTATCGGAGAAGACATTGGTGGTCCACTGGGAGAAAGTCCTTGTCGACGAGACGCTTGGGCCGCATGGTTCAACACGGATTTGCAGGCATTGCCGCAGAAGGTGCGAGAGGTCCAACGGCAGCTCGCTACACCCATGGTTGTCAACGCACAGCGGATCGACGAGCGCTCTTCCTGGCGACCCCGTTCAGGTCTTTCGGGTCAAGGTCATCGCGCAATCCCTGAAGCGTTTCGTCAAGGGGATACGCATAGCCGAATTAACCCCTTGGACGGGACTTGAGCAGATCCCGCTGGAAGACTGCGGAGCGGAGGTAGACACTGCTTTCCAGGACACACCTGTCGGTTGTCTGTGGAGGCAGTCCCGTGAACGCAGTGGCTGGGAAATTGGTATCGCGTTCTCGCGTTCTCGCGTTCTTCACTGACATATTCGATATCTCCTTTCCTTCCAATCCCTTCTTGCCTCGGATCACTCGTACCATCCTCTGCTCCGCCTCTTCCGAACGCATCGACAGGCCGGCGTTCTGACTGGCGACCACAAATGGAGAATATCACAAGCCAGGAGGGGCAAGGGGAAGCCCAAGGACAAGGCGGTGCAGGGCGGAGAGGAGTAGTGATTAGGGTAGGGTGTTGTATGATCTAGGACTGGAGATATGGCTATCCGTAAGCTACCACGTGCGAGGATTCTGCTGATCAGAAACCCTTGGTTCGCGCTGCGCCACAAGTCTTTGTGATGGAGTTCGAGGTGCGAGACATCTACATCGGGCATAAGCACGATGCTCTTCGGGACTGCCTACGATCGACGGCTTACAAGTTGACTGGATTCTTGAATCCCAGTCTGCGAGGTGAAGACAAGGATACTAATAGATTGCACGCCAACCACCAGTCTGCGAAGCCGTTAGCTTTCGCTATCAGCAAGCATGTCATACTTCCACACAGCGTGCTCATTGCGAAACATCTCCTGTGAGTCGATACGGAAAATATCAATCGTGCCTTGACATCCATTTGCAATATACCTAGCCGGTCACCAGGTCTTTGCGGTGCTAAATAGCCTCTGGACATAGTTGTGCCATCCGCTTGGGCAGCAGCAACGATAGCGATCGCAGGATACGGAATCCCAAGCCGCTAAAACGCCATCAGTTTCGAAACTTGTCCTTCAATCCTCATCGGTTAAGATCTCAAATTGGTGTCAAGCGAAGAAACGGTGGAAACAGCGCAAGTCGCTTTGGTTGCCAATCGTGTTAAATAAAGCTATTCAGTCGTGTCCTTTGCGTGTTTGCATCACAAACACCTCCGAATCGCATGGCGCGCGCAAAAAGTGTCCCGCGGTAAAACGTTCATGACTCATCGGATATCGGTCGGAATGCTTGCAAACGATAGCCAGACCTATCCCAACGTCCGGAGATCCCTGTAGACGTCGCAAAGCGTCAAAAAGGTAACCCACCGTGGGGATCGAACCCACGACCTCATCCTCGACTATTTGTGAACAATGTTCGTAATAGGAAAGATACGCACTACCACTGTGCAAGGCAGGCTTGTGATATTACCTTCGTGACATAGCTCTTATATTGTGCTTTTGTTTTGGCTTTTTTGGGTCTTCCGGCCGAATTTGAGATCCTCTTTTAATTTACCTTACACAAATTGGCAACTAGTTGTCTTTTCGCCCCGTCTCCTGTGCCGCATCTGATATTGCGTTGAGAGTGGTCTGACTCTTGTATCATTATGAGCGTGGAACTGCTGGTATTAGCTGGCCCAGCTCATCTCAGCAGCAGTCATCATAAGCTCAATCCATAATGTGTCGGAAAGTCTGGAAGCAAAGGGGCAAATAGCGGGTATGAAAATGCCCAGCTCCGTGTTTCAAGTTGGATATTTCGTCGATCGCTCTCCCTCCCTCCCAGCTTCCCTCGCTTGACCTCCTCGAGGTTCGTCTGCACAGAATTGTTTAACGACAGCTGTGGTGATTCGAAGAAATACGGCCTGTGGCACAGCGCTTCACCTCTACATCCCATAAGCTCGCCACGATCAAAATGAGCATCTTCCCGGCGTCTTTGACGAAAAACCTGGCTCGACAAGTCGCCAGCGGCTCTCGACGTCCCGCTTCCTTGACCACGCTATCCGCCTGTCGATTCAAGTCCACGAATAGCACAAACCCGCAAGAGAGCTCTGCTCAGGAGCCCTTGGCTCTGCCGTATATCGAGCTCGGCCCAACACATCCCTCGAGGTACCATAACCATTACCACAACACGCTGGCAGAGGACCTGGTGTACATGACATATGACCACAACCTCGCTTCACACAAAACCTCATCGGCCCCGGCATCTCATGACGCATCTCACATACCGACGCCATACGAGGCCAACAGACCTGCCCCAACGCCTCGAGGTAACCGACCGATCCGACCATCGGCCCGTCCCGTTGGACCCACAACGATCCCCAAGCTCGAATCCATCATCCTCCACACAATGGTCAAGGAATCCATCGGCAACAAGCCCGCACTCCTATCCGCCGTGATGGCGCTTCGACAGATATCGGGTGAGACCAACGCTGGAGGGGGTCGAAAGGGATCGACGGGTGTTCAAGTACTTGCATCGCGTAAAGGTGCCGCTGCGTTCAAGCTTCGAGCAGGGATGCCGGTTGCCGTAAAGGTTGAACTCAAGGGAGAAGCAATGTACGACTTTATCCAATCTCTCGTCGATTTTGTGTTTCCTCGAATCCGAGAATTCCCGGGAATCGTCCTCCCTCCGTCATCGTCGTCGTCCATCTCGCCCTCTGCTACCGGCGGCGTCATCGCATTCGGTCTCCAGCCCTCCGACATGGCGCTTTTCCCGCAAATCGAAGTCAACCTGGATTCGTACCCGCGACTACACGGTTTCCATATTCAATTCTTGACCAACTGTAAAGGAAAGGGAGGACAGGATCAGGCGAGGGCGTTGTTGAGCGGATTCAGGATTCCGTTCGCGCGGAGATAGGCTAGATAGGGAGGGACGTTGCCGTGGCGGGATGGGGTGATCAGGGAGCATGCTTGACGTGGGATGGAGCCTAGATAGGCCGGATGCATGACATATGTGCATGGTCATTGTATAACAGTAGAACCTACGAAGCACAGTGACATGGCCTTACCACGCGTGAATACTGTGGTCAAGAATACAAGGAGATGTGCGCTCGCGTAGTAGAGCAGATAACCAGGCATGACGGCTCGCCCAACTACGACTCCTTGCCGTTCTGCTTATTCATCATTTCCTGCAGCTCGGCAACTTGTTTCTGCAATTTCGCTAGCTCTTGAGAGATTGCGGCCGAGGCGGATAGTTGCGTACTGTAATTAAAACCAAGGTCGGCATAAAACAAGATGGGCGCCCATGACTCATCACGTACTTGGGGAACACCTTGACCAGATCAGCGAATTTCTCCTTGCTGATCTCCCCCTCACCCTCCGCGTCAGGATCTTGCAGCTCGGGATCATTTTCGTCCTCCAGGACGTCGTCCGAAAAGTACTGCTTCAGCCTCTGGTGCGCGGTGGTATTCATCGTGGATTCGAATAAAGCGATCACGGTCAAGGGAATGAAGAGAAGGGTGCCCATAGTATAACGATTCAGGGCGTCCCATGCGTTGTGAGGCAGAACATATCTGATGCCGCGTCAAGCTGTCAACGATATGTGTACTTTCAGGGCACGCGATACGTACTCCAGAGGCGAAATCACGATCTCTACAAGATTGAATGGTGCGGGGAAGACATAGGTGTCGGGACCTCGAACTGTGCAAAGTGCTTGTTAGGATGAACACTGACGCGCAATTGAAAATTTGGCGGCTTACTCATGCTAATCTATGATGCGAAACGGATGCGAGAGATTAGAGTACAGCGTTGGCCGACTTTCACTACCTGCTCACAGTCTTGTAAGCGTAATACGCCATGTACTGATTAGTCGCATTCTCCTCGACCTGCCATCCCAAAGAAGTCAACGAAGCACCTCTCTAACAAACCGACCGAACTCACATTCGAGTAAGAGGAGCCGAACAGGGCGATCAACACGTTGAGCAAGATAATGATTGTCAGAATGCTCCATCCGCTATGAATGAAGGAGGCGGTTCAGTGGCAGCTTTTCCATTTTCAGCCGAGAAGCGTCTCCTCACTAGTAGATGATCAATCCGAAAGCTAAAAAGGAAAGAAAAGGTCAGACCGTTCAATTGCATAATCTTTCGCATGTATTTACGATAGCCGACTGTTGCGCATTTAACGAAAGTCCTGTGTCAGATATGTTCGGGGCAATACAATACTCTGCACTTACATCGCTCATTTGGCGCGCCATAACTCTCAAAGTCCGGAGAACTAGACATTGGGGTGTTTGATGGTCAGAAAACAGACTTCTCTTGGTCACCTGATTACTCACCCTAGAAGCGCCTGTAACAGCCCATTCCAAACAAGGTTGCCAGCATTGACTTGCCCATCAGCAGCGTCGAGCGCGAAGAGCGCCTGTGCGAAACCGGCACCCATGATGGCCAACCTGACCAGAGGTAAGAGGGTTATTAGCTGGTCGCCGAGAACTGCAAACAAGGGGACTTGCAAGATGAAGAAGATCGCAGAATCTCGACTAATGGTATTGAAGCGTTAATGATTTGTGCTCCATCTAGTAAAGCAATACATACAGCATTCTGCGATACATACATGTCAGCTTAGCTCGGCAAGACGCGTACTTTAAACATACCTGAAAACGACAATCTGCATGACTCCAATAATCTTGAATCCTACATAAGCCGCATAAGTATCAGCAAATACCCAGTACCTCGCTGTGGTCTCGATAATTCACCATCAAAGACCGTGATCAATTCTACGAGGGAACATAGCGCATCAGTGACCCAAGTCATCCGAGTCTCGAGAGAAAGGAGCACCTACTCATCCAGATCAAGGGCGCCACGGTACTCAAGATTTGATAACTCTTGAGATGGAGTTGATCGGCATACTTGTCGTCCTTCATGTACAAACTTGCGATCCTGAATCCAAGCGCGGTCAGCAGAAGACTGTGAATCGTAAAGTTGACTATCGAGTGAAAAAGCGGCGGGGAAGTGAGCGAGGAGTGATGGTTTCTACCGCGAGTAAAATTTGACGGGATCAGAACACGTACCAAAGGTCCAAAAGTTGAAGGCGGCCATAGGTTTCGTGCTCAAACGGAGTGCTTTCCAGCTCTAAGCAAACCATAAAATCAGCCGCCGTCCCCATTCATGAATAAATGAATGCGCGTACTCGGTTGAGACCTATCGCCGGCACCAGAAATAAGGTTTAGCTCCCTATGACCAACAAGTCAACATATCCTCGACGCACCATCGACAAAGAAGCTGAAAGCCAAGACGTAGAGCACAACCTCGAGCCAGTCCAATCGCTGTGTCGGTTGATTTTCGAGTGGAGTTTGAACGGCTTGTGAGTAGATGAGGAGGAAGGAACACCAGACGAGAATGGAGAACATCTACAGCATCACCAGGGCGCCGCAATTTTTAGTAAAACACGTTGCGAAAAGAGTGGGAAGACGCACATTCTGGTACCTCGGCACAGCCAAACGATGCGGATTCAAGTGGTCCCAAAAGCTCTTACTGTTCTGCTTGTTATACGGCACGTAATCGACCTGGTCGTTATCGTGGTAATCCTGGATCCATTCCCCGCGCCAGAGCGAGTTGATAACGTGTTGCGCTTCCGAAGAGGAGAGGAAGATGGTAGCGTCTTGGTCTACCGCCGTCTCGAGGCTAAGAAGAGTCACAAGTACCTTAGCGAAGGCAATGTCCGAGGAAAGCTAGGCGCGACCAAGGTGCTTACGCGGAGACAGGAGAGGAAATGTCACCATCCTCTTCCCGGAAGCGGTAGCGTGTACTCATAACATCGTCCATCCTCTCCACGGGGACATCGTGCACGATCCTTCGAGCCAAGGTCTCGCATGCAGTGGCTGAGTTGCAAATGAAGCTGTCAGATGGGACTTGAGAGGGGAAATGTTACAAGACCGACTCACCTCGACACAGATTTTCATCATAGTCGGCAGCTACAACCCCAGGAGACCCCCGATTCAGCACGACTTACCACAAAGGCTTTCGACGCAACGAGAGAGACAGAAAGGCACTCACGGTTCCGATTCGCATCCCTCAAGAAAGTCGCCTTTGCTCGCAACAAGCAAAACGGGATCGCTTGGGAGAAATCACCGCCGCACTTGGCGTAGGCTTTGATCACGTCGGGGGTGATGATGGATGATGTAGGGTCTGTGAGATCAGAAGCATCGACTGTGGAAGGAAACGTTGGGAATGGCGATCAACAAGGAGGTGTGGAGAGGTGAGTGAGAGAGGGACCTGCCTTCTACGGGAATGAGTTTGTAAGTCATAACCCGGATTCGCTTGACGATTTCTGCAAACACAGCAAGAACAGGATGAGCTCGACTCAAACTCATGAACAAAGTCGCCGCACTGGTCAAGGTATCCTATTACACAACTTGCTTCAGCGCGCGATCCCAGGATTAAAGTAGACGACACTTACCGGCTCTGGCAGGACCGAGTTGGTCGAGAGCATGGAGATCTGCTCTTCAGCATCTCCTGCGTCTCCCATCTTGAACGTTGGTTGTGTATTCAGAGGTGCGAATGCCGTCTAGGAAATGCTGGGATCTGGAAGATAATAACAAGCAGAGGGCACGCACACGACGACCTTTATCCTTTGATAGCTGAAACACCAAGTCGATTTATACCGATCGACATGCTTCCGCACTTGTGAATTGATCACAAGCACGGCTGACGTCATGTAGGTTCCAGAGCTGGCTCCAGAATTCACACTATATTTGGAATCGCTCTGATATCAACGTCTGGCGTGCTAAGGCTACGTAACCACCCGTTCTCAGCGTCAAGTATATGCAGTACCAAGTACCCTGAAACCTATAGAGCCACAGCCTCCCTGAGCGCGACCGGCTGCCTGCCTAACAGCCCACGAGCGATACCCAGCCCCGTCCCTGCGACCACCGATCCGGGCGCTCTTGCACCAGCTCGTGGTAGGTTTGTCGGTTTGGTTGCATTGATGCTTGATCTGTGCGTCGGACCGGAACCGAGGGGCAAAGCAGATCAAAGACGAATTTATTCGGGATCAGCGTTTGTAGATATGCAGCCGTTTTGGGCGTTAGATACGTACGGTGGACCTCGGTTTCTTGATCTAACAGTCTGTTCGAGCGCTGTACGTTGATTCTTTGTGGCGATCGGGAGAGCCCAAATCTCATACTATCCGAAACGAATCTCAACATACCGTCATCAATGCCCAAGGTCGCGCATCTACTCACCGCATACTGTGTCGCCGCTTGTACAAACGAAGCCACCTCTTCCGGCGACTTGAACGCCAACACCTTTCCGACATTCACCCTCGTCTTCTCATTCAATTGCCCAACACGCAAGTCCTTTCCCTTCCCCTTGCCCTGCACGATCTCCCCGACCCACTCCTCCACCGCCACCCGGACCCCTTCTCTGCCCTTTCCGCTGCCCACGATCCGATCCACCACTTCTCGGCCTACACTACGCGCCACCATCTCGTATTTCACATCCCGTTCCGAATCTACCAAGCTGAGCAGGCAGTGAGGCGCGTTATCTCCTGGTCGATTACCGTATTTTGTGATCCTGGTGTATCCTCCAGAACGGGAAGCGTATCGCTGCGCAAGGGTGGTGAATAGTTTGGGGAGGAGGGAAGTCTCAACTTCCGCGTCGAGCGTTGTTGTAGGCGATATAGGTGCTTTCGGGAGAGGAGCAGAGGAGACGCCGTAATGGTGTGCCGGCTACCAGTGGGATCATGAGCAACCCTTTCATGTAACGAGAGAATGGCCGGGACGTACCATGAGCATGGCTTGTGCTGAGCGTTTGGCCATTTCTGTGCCCTTCTTGCCCAAGGTGATCATCTGGGTTCACAGCAAAACATGCGTCAGCTGGAGTACGACGGGTTCAGCGTCGTTCAGGGATAACGGATGTCGACGCAGCGTTCACGGAGCTGTCCTGCCAAACCGTTCGCGACCGAGATACCGAGCTCCACACCGGTCCAGAGGAGTTTCTTCGAGCGTGCCTTCCTCCTGGCAACCCCTATCTGCCCTATGACCCGTCGATGTCCACCATTCCTTCGTCGAGCCACGGTCTTCTGGTTTTCAAATCCGATTGCCTTGATTGCTCCCAACACCTACCTTTTCCGCAACCCTCGCCGCTTCCTTGGCCTTTGGTAACGTTGTCTGGATCTGTTCATGGTGTAAAAGCGCTGCAACCAAATTTCTAAGGATCACAAGAAAGGTCAGGCCGTTGATTCTCGGTGCATGTTCCGGTCGAAAGGCGTACCGTAGCAACGCCGAGCGGTGGGACGACGTGCGTCCTAATTTTCGTAGCTTGATTCCGTGCTTCATCTCGAGGTAATTGTATCAGTACAGTGACATCGCAAACCTATGACTTGCAGCAACTCTACCGACTTGAAACGCATAAACCGTGTCTCAACCTGCCGATCGAGGGAAATTGGGAAAGCGCGCGCGTCTGCCATCGTGGGAAGAGAATAGAAGCGCAAGAAACATGGCGAGTCGGATTGGTGATGAGTGGATCGAAGTCTGGATTATGTCAGAATTGCCAGTATCGACGTTGCTGTGACTCCGTTCCCTCGTCTCACCACCCACTCCACGCCCAACCACAACAATGTTCCGAGCAGCCATCCCCACTTTCCGAGCTATCGCTCGATCTTCCGCCACCGTCGCCGTTCGACCGACAACGATGTCGGTGCAACGTGTCGCCGGTCAACGGTGGTACGCCGCTAGTGCTGGTTTGGACAAGGAGCAGATCACTTCGCGGGTTCTGGAGGTCTTGAAGGGATTCGAAAAGGTTGATGGTGGAAAGGTGAGTTTGCAGGCCTCCCGGCATATTCGATCGATGAGCTGTGTGAGGTAACAGGGATGGCTGTAAGGAGGAAGAAGGATATGGGTCGGGGCCGCGCTGAACTTGGTATAACAGGTTAGCTGGATGCTCAAGGCAATTGGTAGACGAGGAGTCGTCGGGCAAAAGGACAGGCAAGATCACCCTTTTTCTTGAGGATGACGCAATATGGTTTCCGAAGAATATCGAAGACCCCACCATTGCAGAAACCGGCGCGGTTCGCTGGGTTGGAACTACCTGTGACGCCAGGCTGAACTGCCTCGGCTGGGAAGGAAAAGAAGTCGCCAAAGCGATCGCATTCACGTTCAGAGATTTTCATAATGGCCACTCCACTTTAACATCAAGCCTTACTGACAAACGTCTCTTTCGACTCCTACAGCTCACCCCATCAGCCACCTTCACCAAGGACCTCGGTCTCGACAGCCTCGACGCCGTTGAGGTCGTCATGGCCATTGAAGAGGAATTCGCAATTGAGATCCCGGATGAGGAGGCTGATGCCATCACGAGTGTAGGACAAGGTATGTGGCGTGGCTTGGAAATCGTCGGAGCACGGAACCCAGGATGCATAACGGCAGGATACGCAGGGGTCCTCGCTAAGCAGATAGATAGGAGCGCTATATTGCAGAGAAGGAGCAGGCGCGGCCAGAGGAGACGATGTTTCGGTGTGGCACCTTCGTGATATTGAATGCTGATGCCTTTGCGATTTTACAGCTATCGAATACATCGCCAAGACTCCTGAAGGTTCGTGCTCCTCCGTTGCATATGTTCCCAACTGTTGCTGACCCTTCTGGTAATGATAGCTCATTAAACGTCCGGATACCGTGTGCAAGGAAGGTTAACCAGAAGCTACAGATTTTGTTTGGCTGTGTGTAATCTTTAGATACAATGATGATAATCGATACAAAAGCGACAACTGCAAGGACAGCTTGATGCGCCACCTCCAGCTGTCATGAAAGCGAGCCAGGTACTTCATATCGCCATAGAGTTTGCCAGATTTGGTTTTTGCCGACATTCCGTTGAGTGGATTGTTACGTCTTGACCGACTGAATTTGGTTCCAGGTGAGTGGGCTCACGATACCTCTCTCTACCGCCTGTGCGTGTGTGATACAACCCTATACAACTCGATACAACTTGATATTTGATACAGCGTGGTGAGGGCAGCGCAACGTCGACGCGCAATGCTCGATAGGTCGGCTTACAAGGTCGCTACATATGAAATCCAATAGAGACAACGATTATCAACGCAACAAAGGCGTTTCCTCACCTCGCTCTTCCCCATGCGCGTCCCTCTCCCGGTGGACAAATAAGCCCTTCATTCGGCTCCACCATCCGCTCAAGTCAGCATGTGGTGCTGAATCGCTCGTGTCTTGCGAGTCAGAGCGATGTATGGAAGGCGGCGCGACAAGTGGTGTGGTTGCAGTCTCAGCAGGTAGCGCGAGAGTGTCCGTAGTTGGCGCAGCGGTGATGTCCCTGCAAAGAGATAAATTTCAGTCTGGTTTAGCTATGGCGAGGGATGATCGAACTTACATTCTGCAGACGGGACACTTTGGGGAACGAGTATATGGCATCAGGAACTGCCATGTCACTGTCAAATCACATGCACTTACCACCTTCTTCCACTTGACGAGCCAGTCATCCACCTCCGTCTTGTGAAACAGATGGCCACAAGGCAAAATCCGAATAATATCTCCACGCTCGAAATTTCCGAGGCAAATCGTACACTCATCCTTGGAATAGTATTTACGGCGTGGTTTAGGCTTGGGTTTTGAGGGATCTCGCACGTCGTGACTTGCAAGTCGATCTGATGTGGCATCCGTGGCCTCGCCGTCGTTCGGAGGAATAGTCGAGCTCGTAGCTTGCGACTGAGTGGGAACGCCTGTCCCGCGATTATTTGGCAGTCTCTCCTCTGGGCGTGGGGAGTCATTATCCTTTTCCCACTGTTCAGGAATCCAGATGGCTTCCGGAAGGGAAAGCACAGCCTCCCTCGGAGCGCGATCGCGTTGGCGTTGCCTGTCAAGCGGTCTGCAGATAAGCGGCTGCTCAAGGTGCGGATGGGAGAAAAAGGACTTGCCTATGCGACCGATACTTGTTGAGCAGAATCATAAATACGGTGATCACGCTCGGAAGGAGCATGACAAAGACCAACAAATCGCTCAGGGGCCTGTTGCGGCACGTTAGTACGATGACCAAAGCAAGAGAACCGCAAAGCTCACCAATCATAGCCGTCATCCGGTTCGATAAGGACCTGCATCGTTGTGTGTCCTGTACTCATCAAGTCACGAAGGACGAGGAAAGACGCCCGGGAGATGAATGTCGACGGAATGTGGATATCGGACGTGTCGTCTATGCTCACTCGTTAGCATCGAAGTCCCCACACCTCGATAACCAAGAAACATACCAGGCGAATACATGGTCAACAGACCAAACCTCGTGCGTCCCTGTTCGTCCGTCTCATCCTCGCTCGCCCTATCGTCCGCAACGAGAACCGCATCCGCGCCGCGACCTTGTGCTCCTCGGACTTTCTGCGAGAATGAGCAATGACCTCGGACGACGAGCGCGATGTGACTGTTATTGCGATTGTGAGGGGCTGACCCAGGCAGGGTGGAAAAGACAGGGACGACGGTTGAGCAACCGTAAATGTCGGTGCTAGCGTTGATTGATCCCGGTAGGACCGGGAAATCGGTGATCAGTTCCAGAGTACCAGAAAGTGGAAATCCTGCACCGGATGGCAAATGTGCTGGAAATGCCGCTGGGCGATGCGGGATCGTCAAATTGCCTGTTGCATTATCCTGCCAGCTGGGTGTCAGCACAAGTTCAAACAAAAGCTACGGCAAGAACTCACAAAGACGGTAATCTGACCTTCGCCCCAGGGATTCAACCAATTCGCAAACGCCTCAACACGACGCTTCATACCGAGCTCCACCATTATCTGCTCCTCTTGCAATACCCACGCCGGTGGGTTACGCGACGCACGCCATGCCTTGTAAAGCGAAGGTCCAGAGTCCAAAGGATCGCTAAAAGGGTCGGAAATGTCTTGCTCGTGCTCTGTGGTTGGGTATGCGACGACAACGCCGACGAGCGTCGCGATCAAGAGGATTCGGGAGAGGAAAGAGAAGTACATGGTGGTGTCAAGTCGTAGCAGTGATAATCCCGCTCGCCACCGATTCCGCCATGCTCATGTGTTATAGCTGTGTGATGCTGACAGGGGTAAGACTTGAGTCGTCATCTCGATCGACAGGGCGGAACCAACGCTCGCGTGACAAAATAGACGGTGGCGAACGACTTGCGACTTCAGGCATTTCAGAGATCGCTGTTGCTGTGGCATGCTCTTTAGAGTGCATCGTGTCCCTAACATCAAGGCTGGAACATATGGTTATTGTGTGAAAGCAGCCAGTCGAAAAAATGCGTGTTAAACAAACCTTACTGGGCAGCACAGTCTACCGGAACCTGGACGGCGCTTGCGTATATCTCAAGCAATTGACATTTTCCTACAGATGAGCGAGTCGGCCGTACTGCCTAATATCCCATGTTAGTTAGAACGAACAGGTCTTTCCCTCGTCATCAGTGCAGTGCCAGTGACCCCTGATGACCCAATCGCGGTTTAAAACTTCGAGTCTTCCATAACTTGTAGTGCCGTATAAGAAATCGCGACTCTATCGGAACGACAAAAACGGCCTGACTCCGTGCGAGACCTCCTCAGCTCTACCCCATCAACTTCCCCCATCCGCCCTTTTCAGTAGCATGTACCGCTACCTGTCCGCCCAACGGCGCCCTACTAACCCACTTCCCCTTGCCCTTCCCTTCCTCCTTCCTCGCAAACCACTTCTTTCCACCACCTCGCTCCCCAGCATCCCTCAAATGCATCGCCTCCCATTCCTCGTCGTCAAAGTACCGCGCGACCGCCGCTGCCTCTCCGGTGAGCGGCGGTCTCAGTTTCTCCGAAGTTTCCTTTTCCGATTCAAGGGGGAAGGAGAAGAGTGTCTCTCCTGTGCCTTCAGATGGGGAAAGAGAGAGGTAGGTTTTGGCGATGAGTGGATCTGGAGTTTTGGTGACGAGTTGGAACCTTTGGTGCATCAGGAACGGACCGAAAAGTGAGAAACTAGAAGGCGAGCGGGATTCTGGGTTCCGTACCGTTTGGCCTGACGTTCCTTTCTGCGCTGTTCATCATCGCCCTGATCTCCTCCAGTCCACCGAGAGATCCCGTCCTCCGCTACTCCCGCCGAAGGCTGCTGTGTGCCATTCCGAAGATCCGAGAGCGCCAAGATGAGGTATTTTCGTGTCTGGATGACGGTCGGATGGGTTGTAAGTGCGGTGTAAGGGAGATGGTTGAGCTTGATCAGGTCGTAGGGCTATATGTGCAACCGATGTATAACGTCAGTTCGACCCGTCTCACGAATCGTAAAGAAAAGGGGGACGTACATCCATCGCATAGCGCGAGGCGACGGATCGAACGGTATCGCCTCTTTGGATGCGGTGCTTTAGTGTCTCCGAATCTGCGGGCGTGTGGTCTCCCGGTGTATGCGTCGAGGGCGAGTATCCTTCCTGCTCCAAGCTAGTGGTCTCACCCAAACCCGCAAGACCAGCTTCCCCAGATCCCTCGACGGCTTCGTCATACCCCGGCGGTTCCCCGTCCTCCCCCTCTTCATCATCATCCCCAAGCACAAACCTCTCCTCTTCCCTGACCCTCCGTGTGGCAGCAACAGCTTCGACGCCATCCCCGCATCGAAGGCAAGGAACCCAGTCCACAATCCTCGGATTCCTGGATATACACCCTGCGCAGATCGGTGCGGCGCAGCATGGTGTACGGTGGATGTCTGTCGGACGAAGGGTCGAGGAGCAGGAGAGACAGAGGTCGGAAGGTGGCATTTCTGGGCGAATCGACATGTGTAGAGGGGGTGTAATCTGGAAGTTATTCGTTTGGACGAAGCAAAGATGGGCTGAAGTCGTTCCTTCGCCACTCGGTGGTCGATCTTGTCTCAGTCTACGGCAGTTATTACCTCCCGGTGATTAGTCATCATCGATCGCGAGATAAGGATAAAGTCGAAGACCGGCTGTGCACGTTTCATCTTCTTCCAAGTGTTTCATCTGCGTCTCCCACCCACTCTATCAGCTCCACATCAATATCCTTTCGTTGCCACCTTCAGCTCAGTACATATCACCATCATTTATCGCTCATTCCGAATTACTCTTCGGCTATTTTCCTCCAACCCGTTGCGGATAACACCTCAAGCGCGGCCTTACCATTCTCATCTATTCACCTCACTTCAAGACCGCATAGCAGACAAGTTTATGACTGGGGCACGAGTGGCGGAGATGGACGAGGGCATCCAAGGCTCGAACGGAAGTGGCCCGAAGAAGGGCAGAATCCAATGTTGGGGTCACCGAGGAGCTTCTTGTACGTTCCGCTTCGTTCCCTATGCTCTACCAGGACTCATCAGTTACCTGCGCGCACAGCGCATCTGCCGGAGAATACGCTCGCGAGTTACCGAGCAGCGATCCTCGAAGGCGCTGAGGGAATCGAAAGCGGTACGTCTTTCTCTTGATTCCGAGATGAAGGCTGACACGAACTTTCGTGAACCAGATGTCCACGCGACGACAGATGGTGAGGTCTTGATGTTTCATGATCCGACGCTGGATCGAACGACGGACGGTAAAGGAGCGATCAAGAAGCAAGCATGGCATGGGAATATTGAGTACGCTGTGTGCATGGTTGCGAAGATCACATTCGGCTTGGCTAATAGTTCGATTCATAGACATGTTAGGACGAAGAAGGAGCCTGTGCAGCCGATACCGAGGTTTGAGGAATTGATCGCCTTGATCATGGAGGTGAGTCGCGGTTCCTTGTTGTATTGCGTTGTTTACTGATGTCAGCTTCAGCCAGAGAACCGACACGTGATATTGAACGTAAGTTGGGCCCCGTCGATATGCATCGGCGATGCTGATTCGTTTCTCATAGATCGACTGCAAGATCCAGAACGATCCGGAAACGCTCTTCCCTCGAATGGCACAAATCATCTCGTTCGTCCTCCCGCGCTTCATTGCAGATTTCACCTCACTGACGTTTCGATCGCAGATCCTATCCCGACTACGCCACCACCCTCACCCCACGTCTCATTCTCGGTCTCTGGCACCCCCTCTTCCTCCAACCAGCGGCGAACAATCTCCCCACCTGCCGTCGCTACCACATTGGTATCTCCTTCCCCCTTGCCCGCCGCTTCTTCTGGAACACATGCGACGGGTTCAGCATCGCTTTCCCCATGCTCATGTCAGCTG
This sequence comes from Naganishia vishniacii ANT03-052, assembly GCA_015708705.1. NCBI lineage: Eukaryota > Fungi > Basidiomycota > Tremellomycetes > Filobasidiales > Filobasidiaceae > Naganishia > Naganishia vishniacii. The sequence continues at coordinate 75,086 of MU158411.1, forward strand.
AGGGGCAGAGGTTTTTGGAGGATTGTAGGAATGAGGGGAAAGAGGTGTGTGCGTGGACGGTGAATCAGCGGGAGGAGATGGTGTGGTGTGCAAGGTGGGGGGTGAAGGCTATTATCACGGATCGTGTGGCATTCTGCGTGAATGCGAGGAGAGAGGTATGTCCGTTCCTCCCAGTCCTGCTGCCTGTGATCTGACGCCGTGCGCCGCAGTGGGAAGAAAACCCAACGAAACTCGAGCCTCCGCTGTTGAGGAAACTCATCTTTCCCTGGTCCTCGTGGAAATACTACTCGGTTCCACAAGTATGCGCACAACATCCCTGAGTGCTCATGGATACTGTCTAATATGTTTTCACGGTTATAGATGATGCTCCTTCGATGGGTAGAAGACAACTTGCAACGGAATGCGTACGCCCCCGGGCCTTTGGAAGAGGTCGAGTTGCCCGGGCCGGCAGGAAAAGAGGAGTGAGCAGGGTATGGGGTGTCGGTTGTATAGATGGTTCAAGTGCATGGAATGGTTGTACGGCAGACGCTTCAAGCGAGAGAGGAGAGACGTTGATGACATTGCAGAACATTATAGATGGCTTTGAAATGCGCAAGATGGTGACCTTCGTCTGCACCCGCCTTATACCGACGGGGATACGACTATGAACCCATATCAAAGGCATATGATTAGCCGTACAGCAAAAAAGATTGCAATTTGTACACCGAGTCATTCTAAAGCTGAGGACGCCCAATGGGTACAATCCGCGCTGCTAGTCTGAGCCTCAGGGGTGTCGCATCTTCCTCCTGCCGACCTTCTTGGGCTATTTGTGGTGCTCGTTACGAGGACCATAGCATCTCAAGGTTCCTCCGGCTCCTCGCGCAGCCATGAGCTGCTGAAAGCGAGCAATCTCCCCCTTGTTCCTCCCTCGCGAAAACGATCTGAAGCTGCATTTACCGGAATCGCCTGCCCGGTGACATAGCTCGCAGACGTTTATGTATACCTATGGCATGCCTTTTGGCGAGGCCCCGTATACCACCCCAGTCATGTTTTAACGGTCGCTTTGCGTAGGTGTCACCACCACTGAGATCTTCGGAATACTCTGAATGCTATCTCCTTAATACCACTTTTCACTCTGCTTGTCATCGTCATAATCACATCAAGAGCTCCGAGACTGTACTGCTAGCCCAAAGTGACTCCCTTTGCCTGCGAGATGGTGAGGATAGTCGATATATCCGTTTCTGCTTGAGGGCTCTGGATATCGATTATAGTATTCAAGCTTCAATTACACCTCAAGTGGTTCCTCTTCACGCACCCCCTAGTAGATTCCCAGACCTCATGTCGCACCGCGCTCTTCCCTGCAGTTCGAAGTGAAGATTCCGCTCCTTTGTGAACTACGCACAAGCGCGACCGACAAACTGATGTACCCTGAGTCCAAGGGGAGACTGCTAATGGAGCGAGTGTTGCACCGCTTTGAGCCTTTGGTGAGGCGTATGGCATTAACAGTCTTGAGCAGGATGTGGAGGATGGTTGAACTTAAGACGAATGTTGTAGTAGTGGTGCCTGTCAGTTCACGATGTATCCTCGCCAATCTAAAGCCATGCAGCGGCGTAAATATATCAACCATTGGTAGGAAGTATGAGATTCAGGTCGCTGAGGAAGCTGCATCTTGTAATAATATGATCACCGTGAGCTCCGGGAACCCCATCTCGACAGTCTCTGCGACAGTCCGCTTCGCCTGAATGCGAGTTTTGACTCGAGCGCGCTCCTTCAAAAGTGCGTTTCAACAAAATTCAGGGGTATGCGCCCATACGGTCGCAGTCGTCAAGCGGCAGTGTTGCCATTTCCGTTCACTGGCGTCTTGAGAAGGCTCTGCACCCGCATATTGAACGCAGACTCGCTACCAAGCAGTTCACACCTCCCTATCGAGAAACTGATCAAATATACCCTTCGCCACCACTAATGACGTCATAAAGCACAAGCCACGCCGGAAAAACTTGGAATCGTCGGAATTCGGGCAGGCCAGCTTCGCGAAAACCTGCTGAATGAGCGTGGCACCTCCACCTTCTCCAGTTTTCTCGATGTCGAGGCGTGTGAATCGTTGAGATAGTTTCTATTACGATAGCCGATGGCGATTGGCAGGAAGTAAGTGAGACAGCTATCGGCGATGAGTTCCTATTATCCAGCACAAAGGGGAAGCCAGGTATATAACTGGCGTTGCCTCATCTTCGACTTTTCCCTTGGCCTCTTGCCCGCAATTTATCGTGATGAAAGTCGCTATCGCACAAATCACCTCTATTCCTGATCCGGAACGCAACCTTTGTCTATGTCGACGCATCATTCAGCGTGCAGCGCATCAAGGCGCTGAACTCGTTGCGTTTCCCGAGAGCTCAGATGTTATCTTTGGACCTGGGTGTGAGTCCAAGGATGAGAGGAAAGAGTTGAAGCGGACGGCCGCTTTCAGGGATGGGATGGGGAGAGCTGCAGCGGAATACGGGATGTGGGTGGTGTTCGGCTGTCATATGCCTGTAAGTCATCTCTATATGTCTGTCTGGTTACGAATGCAGCTCATCCTCTGGGTAGCACGACACAGACGCCGAGAAATGGCGGAATACGTGTTTGACGTATGACCCCAAGGGAAACCTTGTACACAGCTACGACAAACTCCACCCATGCGAAGCCAGCCTCCCAGACATGCAAGTCTCTGAATCCGACTCTTGCATCTCCGGATCTTCAACTCAACGCGGCCTCGACCTCCTCTCCATTCCCTCCCGAGACGGCGAAACATGGAAGTTTGGAATCACGATCTGCTATGACATCCGTTACCCCCAATTCTTCACTCACCTTCGCTCAAAAGGCGCTGAAGCGTTCATCATCTCCACTGCATGGTTCCCGATGACACGGAGACATTGGGATCCGCTACTCACAGCTAGGGCGATCGACAATCAGGCGTATGTCGTTGTCCCTGCTCAGGTTGGGCAGCATCACGAGGAACGGGAGAGTTTGGGTGCTTCGACGGTGGTGGATCCTTGGGGGGACAAAGTGGTTCGGCTGCCCAGCATTGCGGATCGAAAGGATGGGGAGAAGAAGACAAATGGGGAGGTCAATGGAACCAAGACGAACGGCGTAAAGAGAATTAAGACGAATGGCGCAAAATCACCGAATGAGCCAAAGCAGGTCTCCGTTACGCAGTGTGCCCACAATGGCGAGGGGAAGACTCTACATACGCCCACTGGCGACGTCGAAGTGGGCGATGATGGGGATTGGGAGGATCTTGGAGAGGACGCCGATGGAGGACCGGGATGTGCGATCGGGTATGCCGTGTTGAGGAAAGACAAGGTGTATGATCTGCGGCGGATGGTGCCAGTCTGGGAGCATTTGAGATCCGAAGTGTATGGCGAGCCGCAGGGGCCATAAGGCGCTGTGCGTGCCATCATGCAGCGCTGTGAATTTGTGAACATTGCATGAATAAGAGGAATATGGAAATTGATGGTTGTTCGTTGCCAAGACTCGCTCGGCGCCCCGCATTTTTTGGTTCTTATCAGCTGTACTGAGACCATACCGCTCATGCCCGCGTTGATGCTGCTTTTGTCATCCAAACATGGTTCAGTGAGTCCGTAGAGTCTCCGTACCCTCGTCGCCCAGAGATCAGAAACCATGACGCCAACCGATGATCCCCCAGCCGGTCGTCAGCCACTCAGCCCAACCTCTCCACGTCGAGAATCCGCCATCCGCGACAACGCTGCATTCCCTTCTCTTCAACCTCTCAGCGAGACCTTGCCCTCTCCGCCACAGTATACGAGGAACCTTCCGCCCGGTCAGAGAAGACTCGGTTCGGAGCCATCGTTTGCGGGACCTTCGAGAGTCGTTGGGTTTCAGCCGGTCTCACGAACGATATCGACCGGAGAGGGAGATGTCTCCACCTCAAGCACTGCAGCGACCTCGGCTCATCGCTCCGCCTTGACATCTGCCCGTCCGCCAGAGATCAAGTCCTCAACGTCGTTTGGAGATCTACATCCCCCGAAAGACATTCATGATGACCACAAGTACTTGCATATGGGAGATAGGAAGATGAAGATGATCATCACGCGCGGCATGGGACCTCCGGTGGGAAAGGTTGGGAAAGACGGCAAGGGGAAACCGAGAAAGGTCAAGGTCGACGAAGTCGGAGGGCGAGTGGAGGGGTTTGTAGAGGTTGGCAAAGTGGATGGCTGCGTGGGACTCGAAATAACAGTAAGCGAAATTGCTCTTCTCCAGCGGGATCTCTCGCTTGAACGACTTTACCTAGGTTACCGGACGATCCTTGTGCACGCTCTACTACAACGGACAACCCTCAATGCTTCAAAGTCGCCGACTGATCAAACGTCGTATCGATCTCTTCCCTCCTGGCGGCGTTCCACCTGGTCCTTCGAAAGACAAGGGCAAAGGCAAAGCCGTGGAACCGACGATCCCTCACAATACGACATTCGCGTTCGGATTCGACTTTCCACGATATTGTGAACTCGAGGAGGGCAAGGAAGGTCACCCTGAAAACGAAGAGGACGATGATTATCCCTCGGAGAAGTACCATGGCATTGAACCGTCGTCACTTGGCGTGGCCGCCATGGATATCTCGCAATCATCGATGAGTCCACCGACCACAGGCTGCAGTGTTGCACGACAAACGGGCTTGGGAGCTTCGGTGAAGAGTGGGGGTGATCATCCGGACGATGTGGTAGCTGGTTCGAGTGGTGGGTTTTCGCCATCATCGTGGAAGAATCGGACGGAAAGCAAGTCGCCGACCGGAGGCAGTGGCTTCGGCTTTGGCAAATTCTTGAAACGCAACTCGTTCTCGACATCGTCACAATCGCCCACTCCTGAAGGGGAAGAGAAGAAAAGCTTTCTGCGTCGACTAAGCACTTCTCAATCGGTAACCAGGCCTGTTTTGGAGGACCAGTATGATCTGCCACCTTCCACGAATTTGCTTTTGGGGGACGTGCAGGCCGAAGTCGAGTATCTTATCAGGTTCAGATTGAGAAGGAAGGGTCTGCGGTGGAACGACTCGTGAGTTGATGTGGGCTGCAGTCGTGACTTTTGCTAACCTATTCTATATAGGCTCATGGTGAATTGCGCATATCAGCCTCGACACTCAGTTCTGCAGCTAGAACGACTCACACCTTCTCTCGACGCTGTTATCCACCCCGAGTATCCTCAGTGGCAGACTTTGCCCTTGGCAGGTGGTCATCAGATACCGCAGAAAGGCAAACAGAAGCAGGACATTGGTGTCGAAGCCGGGATCCACGCCGAGGTTCGTATCTATGGAGTCTCCTGTCGAAGCCTAGCTAATTCTCTTCACAACAGATCGTATTGCCTTTCCCGTTGCTGCTTACTCTGCCTTCCCCGCAAGAACAAGAAACAGGCCATCTACCAACCATGCCTTTCCGCCTTTGTTTTCACTCGTCATTACCTTATCAATTTCCCTTGCTCACATTCGCCTCGACGGAGACCTCGGAGTGGAAGATCCATATCCTTCGCCGCGTCACCGTCCGGATCCATCAAAAGGAGTTGATTCGTACTATGCAGTTGAGAAGTGTATGGAAAGTCGATACAGTACATCCGGCGGATCCGGCAGTGGAGGGGAACTTGGCAGAGGTGGGAAGGACATTGCAAGCTACTGTGTCCCGACGTCAGGCGTCTCATCAGCCCAATCCGGTGGAACCTACGCGCGAAACCGGCACCTTATCAGGTCCCGCCCCTGCAGCAATACAGGGATCTTTCACGCCACCTGCACTCGGTACCACCGAGGTCGAGTCATTGGCTACGCCGCCACCCGAGTTTGCGGAAACGTACGATGCTCCTTACAACATGCTGGATCCTTTTCTACCCGCCACCCGCACCGGCGCTGCAGAAGAAAACATCTACGTACGCGGCAAAGTTTCGCTCTGTCGAACGGCTTTCAAATCTATCCTGGCGCCGCTACGCACGCCCGATATCTTGATCGAGTACTGTCTAGAGGTCGAGATTAAGCCAAAGGGTGGATCTGTGAAAGAGACGTTTGAACCGCTAAAGCAGCGCTGGCCTGTGATGTTTGAGAGATTGTAGATCTAGTGGTATGAAACTGAGATGACCTGCCGAGCCGTTATGTAGTATATGCTATGAATACATACGATAGTGTCCCTACGGGGAATATTTCTGGTTAGAATTTGAACTCAACAAAAAAGCCCTTCATCTGGCAGTCATCCAGCTAGGCCGATAGGAGTAATTTTCCCGATCACTCTGAAGCCAATCGCCGCGAGCCATCAAGACTCGCCATCAAATGTCATGACATGCCGATCAGTGTCGACTACTGATTGATTCGCGACTTATTTCAAGGACTCCCCGCTCTACAGTAGACATCGCATAGCCAAGGAACCACGCAGAAACAGCAAGATATGTCCGCGGATGGACCGGAACTGGAGGAGAAGCGGGCGTATGAAGCTCTACTAGGTGAGTCATAAGACCTCATCACGTCAGAGCTACATGCGCTCACCGTCCTTCCGCGTCAGGTCTCATCGATAGCACAAAGAAGCATTTAGCCAACGTTCGACTGGAACCCGATGCGAAAAGGCCGGATGTCCTTCCAGGAATCCCGCAGGCCCTACTGCCAACCCTCCGAAACATCGTGCAGCAAAGTCAGATATTCAAGACCCTTATTCGCGCTCCTCTGAGAGAGAAAGTAAAAGGTGGGAAGGCGGGGGAGGATGGGAAGAAAAGGAAACGCCAGGATCCGAATGAGGAAGCAAAAGCGGTGGCGAGATCTCAGCAGAGGCAGGTTATGAAGGACAAGTTGGATGAAGAAGGTAAGCCTGCTTTCTCGAGTGCTGATGAGCCTTGTTAATCTTCGGTCTCGACTTACCAGGAACCAACCTATGGAATGGAACCCTCCAGATCAACAGAGTCATCAAGACAGCCAAGGAAGCGCCGGTTGATGAGAAAGACCGCTCCAGAATGCAATTGAGTCAGCAGGCGATGTCTCAATGGGAAAGGATGTATGCCTACAGTGAGCCAACCCAAACAATGCAGGGACTAGATCGCTGATACACTTGTAGGTCGACATGCTGCGTACGCGCTCATCCAGGTGGCGAGTTGCGAAGCTCAAGGAAGCGCGCGGTGTATGTAGGATGATGCCTGACGTTATCGATTACTTAAGTGTTTGATCCTCACAGTCATCGTGCGAAGCTTGGAACTGGCTACGAAGACCGCTTTGGCACTGTATGGTAAGCACTCGCGGTGTACTCCACCGGTAATAGCTCATATCCACACCGACTTCGCCAGCCGCTGAAAGTCAGGAAGAAGCTCGAGAGATTATGGGTACCGCTGCGGAAGTGCGTTTCGAACGCCCCTCCCATATTAAGGGACACTGCTGACACCACTTTCCCAATCGATAGCTGGAGAAAGCATTATCCGATAAACTATTGAATGGTTCCGAAGGAATGGCGGAGGACACTCTGCTGCGTCGGGAATGCAGAAAGAACGTTGTTGACTACTATCTCGCGAGATGTACCATTGTAAGTGATCACCATTTTGAGTCGAATAGCTCAAATGCTCAATGTATTCGCATAATTACAGGAGGTTGACCGAGATAATGAGATGGTTGGTAGAACACTACTGATTACCGCCTTGAGTAAGTGTAGCATGTCCCCGTAAAGGGTTGTTTCTACTAACCCCATATATCAGCCCACTGCAACAGTATCCCCAGCGATGACGTATCTCCTCGCACTGTTAGCTATAATCAGCCGCATCGAGCCTGGGCAGCTACTGATTCCTCGCCGGATATAGCTGCAAGCCGTTGCTCGGAAATGTCACGAGATTGGTTGCTCGCTCCTCTCTCGCACGAGCAAGGATGCGGCACAGGCCATCACCGGACAAGATAGCGAGAACGCTCTAGCAGCAGTGGAGTGGTTCAAATCAGGCGTGCAGCTGGTGGAATCGAGAGAGGGTAACTCGGAAGTCTCGAAGTCGCTGGCACAGTTCAAGGCAAGCTTAGGGAATGACCTGCCTCAGACAATACACTGATATCACTACACAACAGTTTCCTTTGTTGGAAGGCTTGGGTGAGTCCTTTCTCCTCATTCTACATGCTCCTACTAATCTTCCTCGTAGCAAGGGCTTCCATCTTCTCCGCGGACAGGGACAAGGATGCGCTGGATCGCGCACAGACTATTACCGACGATTTGCTGCGAAATACCGATCTATCGGTTCGTTTATTACCATTCCCGGGAAAAATCGATACTAATGGGCATACCGTGGATTTCACTTTTACAGTCAGACAGAGAACGAATGCATGCCTTCCTACTGATCAACCTGAACATTCTGCGCCGAAGAAAAGCTGGCAGCCCAGAAATCGCGAAAAGTGAGAAAGCAGGGTATTCATGCTAGAGCTCGACTAAACGCTGGTTCTTTAGTCCTGGAGAAGATTATCGATTTGCTGGAGTGGCACGATGAGGATAGCGTCTTCAGGTAAGTCCACCGCAGCAGGTGCGACTCTGCATATGAATCTCATCGAATTTATCAGAGCGTTGGCTGAAGTAGAACAACCCCCCTTGAAACCGTGAGTAAAGTGAACTTCACCGGATAACTACAGTCTAATGCGACTCCGTTCATACACTACAGAAAAGAAGCTATCTCGACGTACCGTTACTTTCTTCAAGCCTCCCTGCAGGACACCGAAGATCGTGATACCGAAGATCGTCGCAGGGCATTTATAGCTCGAATCCTCCTGGCTTTGATCCTGTTTCTGCAACAACAGCCGGAGGGGTACTCTACGGGTCAAGACTTACGGAAGGCTTTGGACGGTGCGCCAAATTTCGCAGAATTAGGTGTTCGCTGCTGAAACTCGGACGTAGATATCGCTGCAGTGGACAATTTCCGCTTGGAACCGCCTCAGGCTATCGCAGCTAGCACAGTAAGCATCACAACTGGCTCGCGAACTCACTCGTTGATTTTCGATGAACAGATGATTTGGAAAACCGCTGATAAGCTGTCCCAGACGATTGGCTTGAAGTCATATGCGGCCGAATGGTGTAGGTGCGGCACGGCCTGGACGAGTCTAGGGCTGATTCCCTCCCGGACAGTTCTCTCTGGATCGCACGTGGTTCTAGGCAGATCGCTTGACCCGAGGTCTAAAGACAAATGGCGAAGGTATGCATCGTCTGAATTCGAAGGAGGGGTGCTAATTTTCAAGAGGCAGACGAGCCGCATTGTGCTATTTAGAAGTTAATGATCACGCCAAAGCCGAGGAGCAGTTGTGGGATTGCGATCCAGGTGATGCAGATACCATATACATGCAATACGCTCTGGGACTGGCTATGGGTAGGTTATTGAGCTGTATCAGGGGTTCAGTTGGCTTACTTTTGACTGGATTTCAGACCGAAAGGATCAAGGTAGGCAGATATGGGGCACGGAGGTCTCCCACTGACGCGGTACTTCACAGCCTGCGAAGCCGCCATGAAACTAAGCAAAGCGTCTAACTGCACGGGGAAGCATCTAAGTCTAGCCATGTAGGTCAAAATTCATTCGAATGCTGAAACCTTCACTAAGGTCTTGTATTTGCGCTTGCGTGCTATAGGCAGAACGCTGCGGAGTCTGGAGACGGCAATCTCACTAAGGCTGTCATGCGGGCGTACCTGACGTTCATACGAGACAGTTCACATCAGGGCTCTTCAGATGAAGTCGTGCTCGTCAGGTAAGTGTCGTATCCGTTGTACTTGCTCCTCCTGATCTTGATATTCACGTCACGTATTTCAGGGCACTCATCCGTATGTACCTTAAAGACATGACAGCGGATCCCGAAACGCCGTCAGTCTCTCATTGTCCGAACACAGATAACTCGCCACTGATAGGCTTTTATAGGAAGGAAGCCATCCCTCAGATTCTGGCATTATATGAGCAAGGTACGTTCTCCGAATTTGACCACGCCCATCATGACAACGACCATCGATTGAGACAGCCCTTGAGATCTGCCGAAAACTTGAATCCCAAGGATCGCTCGCAGTTCATGCCAAAGATACAGCTTGGCTATACAAAACTGCTTACAATCTGGGAATCGAGGGTCTGTCTGCCTGGAGCAGTACTGACCATATTGTGGAGTGCCTCACTATTGCGACGGGTGTGAGTGTTCCCAGTAATTTACGGCGCCCAGAGCTGATCGAGAGCACAGTTAATGAAGATCTACGAGAAGCTCCCTGGCGCATCCGTGGACCCCCAGCTAACGAGTCAAATGCTCCGCGCCATGCATGCCAGCTTATGTGGAAACGGTAAGATTTTTAGTCTCCCAATCCCAAGGCTCCATCTCATCTTCCCTCTATCTTAGTGTTCGCTGCCAGGGCTACCGATGATGATCGCCGCAGGGTGAGCTTGGTCATACAACCTGACCATGTGTCGACTTCTGATGTACGATGGCACCTAGGACACCTTGTTCCGAAGAGCAAAGGATCAGCTTCTCGATCTTCATACTGCGCTGAACCAGGCGGAACCTTTAACACCGACCGCGGATACCCATCAAATTCACATGCATGTTTTAATACTGCAAGCAGAGGTGCTTGGCTCGCTATGCGAGTGGGATGAAATAGAAAACTCACTTCAGGCAAGTAGAAATGCATCTACTGCATGCGCTGTGGTTCACCATTTGCTCTGCAGAAAATTCGCCCAGAAACCATTTCGATCCAGGTCTGTGAAGCTATCGCAGACTTGAGCGTGAGTGAGTCTCCTGGACTGCTGGGTAGAGTTTTGACCCGCCTCGCTGCCAGTTCCGGAATGGAATTCCTCCAAATGGTACGCATGCTGTCACTCTGATCACTTCCCAGTCTGACAGCGGTTTCAGTTACACATACTCTGCAAAACTTAGCTCTGCAGATCGCCTTGAATGCAAATGGTGACGTATTCAGCATCCTAAGGTAAGAACAGCCGATAACGCAAGTTCCCGCAGCGTCTAATCACCTCGAGAAGATGGTCCCGGTCCATAATCGAACTGCTCATACATCGCAAAGATCCAGGGGATTTAACAGCGGCTCTTGGGCACATCCAGAGGGCGAGAAAGGTGGCTGAAGACAACAAAGCCAAGGTGAGTGCAAATGCTCTTTGCGTGGTACCTTCCCTTGCTGACGGAGTAAGTGAGCAGATCCACAGCTCCAACGAAATCGAGTGGCTCTTGGCAACCAGCTGGAATCAGGGATTAGACTTTCTCCAGTGAGTCTCAAAGCATCAGCCTTGCATGTGAACCTGATCTGGTCTTCGAGTCTCAGCCTTTCGGACAGGAGTCAAGCTAAAGAGTGGATGGAAACTTCCATCAATTTCTGTTCACTTGTATCCAATGCAGACGAGCGGCTCAGTCATGTATGTCACTGGAATGATTGCGGGAGAATGCTATACTGAACGTCTTTTGTGCGATTGATCTGTAGATGCGCAAGGTATACAGGTACGGTGTCACTTGACCACCCGACGTCGAAACTGGCTGATATAATTACAATTTTAGCAATACTCTAGCTGGCAAGTGAAACTCAGGGAGGGAAGGGAAAAAGCGCAGCCTGCTGCGAGTGTTGGGCTAGACTTTGGGCCTTGCCAACTCGTTAGCCACATCATCCATTGTCCTGAAAGCGGTTTAAAACACTGGCCAATGTTTCGGGTTCCTTTGTCGTATGTAAGGGTACGCAAGGGGTAGCCAACTGCCTTTATATAGGTCCAATGTTGTAATCGCTTTTGCCATCGAGATAGCGAGTTTGCGCAAGCAATTTTTAATCATCGGGGCTCTGTTACTTTTCATCTTCACGATCGCCACAGGTCGTAAGCCTCTCGATGTGGGCATACCGGTCTTACAACGACGAAGCGCCTCTTGAACCCGAACCCCGCTTCCCGCCGTCACTCGACGACCAAAACAAGCGGAAAGGGCTGTTCTCCTGGTCGAGCCTTGTCCCTCGAGGGAAAGATGGCAAATCGGGACCACCTCAAAGTCCCATCAAGACCATAGCGGGCTTCCTGGGATCTCGGCCTAAAGCGTCAAAGAAACCGCGCTCGAGGCGATCCTCAATCGCCTCCTCGCTGTTCTCGCGGAGATCGGGTCGCGACGACCGTCTAGACAAGATCATCGACATCTTAGAAATGCTTGCCAATGACAAGGCGCAAATCCGCGCCTCGTCTATAACCTCGAGCAAGAGATCCCGTCGATCGCGAGTCCCAGACGATGATGAAGACCAGAGTGACTGGGACGGCGATGATGAGGATCCAGGTTCAGATTCACCCAAGCGGTCTCAACCTTCGCGACGTCGTGCCGACAAGAGTTCCACCTTTTTGCGTCAGAGCTCGTTCTGTACTATTGCTGATGCGGGCTTAAAGGCAGCTTTGGTGGAATGGCAGAATCACCCGGAGGATGGGAAACGATCAGGACTGAAAGATCGCCTGAAATCTAGTATGAAGGCCGCAGCAAGGGAGGCAGGGAAGTCCGGACTCAAGGAGATCAAGGATCCCATTACGGGGCGGCCTGCAACGGCACATATCACGTCTATCGCTTCGGACGCTTCGATAAACGACGATGAACCAAAACCGAACCCGATTATCTCACAGCTACCAGATTTTCGGTCCATGGGTATGGAACGCTTTGCCGAGATGTTGGAGAAGAAGACGGAGGCTGAAGCGCGAAACAAGGGCGAGAGTAGCACCTCCAAAAAGAGACACCCTCGCTACAAGCAAGATGTCTTGAAGCTCTCCGGCGATAGTCCTGGTCTCGATGAAGACTTGCTGGAGGGCCTGTTACCTCCGGCGGAAGGATGCGGCCTAGAAGACGACTTACCTGCCGAGCTTGTTCCAAGCAAGAAGAGCGGAAAGAAGCCCGTGAGGCCCGGAGCAGGCGATAAGGCGAAACCAGATCATTCCGAATCAAGATCTCGCCCCCTTCACTACGACTCCTCGTTGCCAAGTGTACAGTCGTTCGCATGGCCGGACGCTGCAGAGATAGAAGAATATAATCTTGAAGATCGGGAGAAGGCAGCCAGAACCGTTATGCGGAGAAGCGGCGACGACAACCGGAACGAGAGTAATGACCGCATGGAAGGGTCATCCCCCAGGATGAAAGAAGCCAAAGTCATGGACATGGATGACTTCATGCGACAGATGATGCCCTCAGTCGGGAAAAGAGGTGTCGATAGTCTGGTAGACGACGACATGTTCCAGGATACGACAGCAAAGACTGGACGAATACCATTGCCGCCTAAATTGAACTCCGGAGAGCATGGCACGTCGCGAAGTTTACCAGATGACACTTCCGCGAATGATACGATCTTTCGGCGAGACCCATCTTCGGATCACATGTTCGGGATAGCATGGCCCTCCACCCCAACGCATGAGCCTGGAGAATACGACATCTCTCCGCCGAAGTATGTGTCACCTGCGACGGAGGAATTCAATCACAGACTACAAGAGGGAACCACTCGAGCCATCTCCCGACCTCCCCGGCCGGAGTCTCTTATGTTCGTAGAGATCGCAACCTCTAGTGTGGCGGCTGGCGAAGATTTGTTTCGAAGGGTGGTTTCCACCATGACTTCTTGTCTCGGTCCGTACTGATATCAAACTTTCGTCCCGTGAGCAACCACTGACAACGACGCCTACAGAAAAAACCAAGGTCTTGGCTCAGAAACAGCACCAGTACCAAGCGGAACGGATTTCAACATCTGCCGAATCAATCGTGTTGCGGGATGTCGGCTCTTGGTTGATGAGGCAGATACCGCCCTTCGAGAAGGCAAATGAACTGTTCTGTTTCGTTGACAGTGAACGCATGTTGCTCTTTCTGGTGGAGTTGGTTAGGATGGACGGTCTGCTTGGTCATCCCGTGTTGCAGCGTCAGCGATGGGAATCGGATACATATGAGCACTTGCAGGCAGAAACAGAGTCACTTCAGAAATGTAAGCCAGCGGCATTGAGACGTCGCTCGCATGCTAACTACCGTCCTATCGACAGGCTTCTTGGGCGTCTCGTCGTGTGCAGTTTTACAGTACTTGCAACGAAGAAGTTCTCGGTTGACCGAAAATATGCCTCGAGTCTTGTTTACCTGTCAGCAGATGTTGATGGAAAGACCGAAAGATCCGGCGCAGTAAGCCGAATTCCTTTTTCCGTGCACTCTCTTGCTGACCCGTTCGCTGGTATAGGGTGTTGCTGGTGATCCCCAAGATTCGTGCGCAGTTGCGGGACGCGGGAGCCAGTATTGCCAGTTCCGCATATAGTGCACAAATAGAGGAATCGGAAGACTTACTGAACATAGTGAGTGATTTCTCCAACTCGAATCCTGCGCGGGACCTCATTCCTAGTCATTTAGTTGTATGATTTGGCAGTCGAGCTTTGTAGCGACAGCGGCTCGACGGGTTCGACGAGCCGGACAACACCACCGCTCGATATCGCTGCTCCGGTAGCCCAAGATAGGGGAATGATAAGCGCTACATCGAATGTCGTGAGCGCATCAGAAGACCTATCCCCTGTTCAACTTCAATCGCAGTATTCGCCACACGACAACATTAACCAAGGATTACCTGGTTCAAGTACCGGACTAGCTGCATCCTACTACAACGCGCCGACACCAAATGCTACCGCATTCTCCACGCCAGTACTCGAGAGTCTGGGAGAAGGTGTCGCTCCCGCAAGTCCGATGGGCCGAAGCATAGACGTCGGAGACACGGAACGGACGATTGGTGGCGCATCGAGGATATCAAAAGGCCTACCGAAGACTGAGCCTGAATACAAGCAGAGCCCGATAGGCCCCGGGTCCCTCGTCGGAGAATCGCTCTCGATAGCGAAAAGGCAACCAGAAGCAGCAGCCAAGCCGACGACGGTAACCGAAAATACGACTGCACTTACCGATCAGGAAGGTAGAGGCTCATCATCGATTTCAGATGAGGACTACCTCAGCGGAATGGACACTGCATCGATCGTGTCCATGCTGTTGCGTAAGAAGCTCGAAGGGAAGAAAAAGACTTTGGCGAAACCGTCTATAGCCAACAAGCTCGGTCTCCTTGAAATGCCTCGAGATCGTGCGCAACCTTTGAAATCCGACCGAAAGATACGAGAGGTCCCGCCACTGGTGGAGATCATCAGTCGCGAAGCACAATCGGAGGGAATGACCAAAGTCCGTGCTCCCGGTTCGTATTTCCCAGCGTATTTCCCAGCGGCAGAGTCTTTGTCGGTTGTTCCCAAGGCCAAAGAAGGCGCCCAGGAAGGCCTGCGCAAGCGACCAGGTCCCACAGCGCATAAGCCTTCCGTCTACACACCAGTCATGGCGTCTCCTCTAAGGGCGAGTATTTCGGTTATATCCCCAGAAGAATTGACTGCGAGACCCGCTGTCAGTGATCCAGTACCTCAACCTTCACGCACCGGCCTGACAAGTCCCGGCGGCCTTGTCTTCTCCAATCCGTTTGCAGAGACTTCCAACAGCATACCCAACCAAGTAAGCGCCGTCGACGAAATGGAAGACGTAGAGTCCCAATTCTTTACACCGCTGGCCAGCCCCAAAACCGAAGATATCCAGCTCAGCGCGCCAGCTGCCGACGCCATCATCGAAGCCCTCGATGAAGATCCTGTAACCGAGACGTCAGATACAGAATCGATAAATTCCAACGAGGTACTCACATCCGAGGATATCAAAGCCGGTCTCCTGTCCGACCAATCAGACGAGGAAGAGCTCGTCGATCAAGGTATCAGAGCACTAACCGATGCAGAAAAAAATCTCGCCGCGAGGGAACCTGAAGCCCTCGTCCCCGGTCCAAGGGAAGTCATCACCTCGCGCGACCTGCGAGATCATCTGGTCTCGTATGATGACTTTCCCGACACGTATCGAGGCGCGGTGCCGAGGATTGAGGTGACACCCGGCGCTATCCAGAACACAAAGGGTGAAGTCATCCCGATCGAGGACGAAGAATCCACCTCGCTGCCGGGGAAACGCTAATCGACGGAACAGGCCGCGTATGGAACGCCAAGGGGATGATTGAACCCGGACGAGACGACCAGGGTGAACCGATCCTCTACGAAGTCGATATCGCCCAGATCAAGCAAGCGAATAATGGCGAGTTTCCCGCCATGATGCCGTGGGACGATGAGCAGCTTCTCCCCGAAAGCTCGAGGACGCCTAGTTATAATCCACTAGACCACGTGGAAAGTGCCATACCGATGAGCGAATTATCGTCTGCCCCTTCATCCGCACCCGCTACGCCGATGCGACGACCCAGCAGGCGCGGAGTGAGTTATAGCGATCTTGATGTGATCGACCGACAATTAGCGGCGAACGGAATGGTGGATGATATTCCGGAAGAGTATGAACGCGAGGACGATACGCCGATGGATGACATTGAGATGCGAGAGGCCGAAGAGGATGCTCGAGCGGCGGAAGAGAGTGAAATGATGGATCGTAGAATCCAAGAGCAAAAAAGAATGGGATTGATACCGTGAAGCAGTAGAGTGTTGTAATACAAGCAGATCTCGATCAGTGATACAATATAAAAGCCTTTGACTCTTGAACGCACGACAACCTAGTGATCCCCTCTCGTGGTAGCATACCTATCAACCAACATCTCATTCCCCGCCACTCCCGACTCCATCCCATGCTTGGCGTGTTCACTCGCCTTCCAGCTACTTAGATCCGGGTCTTCTACAGACTTTGACGACGACGAGGCCCGTTCTTTCGCTAGCCCTGGTGCCGAGTCATCATACATCCGCACATGGTTTGCATTATTCGTATTCTCGGACGGTGGCGTCCTCTGCAGCTGACGTATCGAGTTGACCGAGTCGGATAAGAGGTAATGCGTTGTGAGCATGGAGAGAATTGTAGCAGATGCTAAGAGGGTCAAGTATTAGGGGAACCGTAGGTCAGAATCTGAGCGAGAACTTACAGAAGAATGTCAGGAATAGGACGTTACGTGATGGCGCTGGTCTGATGGTCTTTGCCACACCATACGCTGTAAGCATGACAGATCAGCTGCGGGTACGTCCATCGCAGGTACTGGGCTCACTAAGCAATCCTCCCAAACCAAATCCTGCGAAAGAACCCAATTCTGTGGTACGCTGCGAAGACGGCCTGATCAGGATCAGAGGGAATATCATGAATGGTGTGCACTAACACGATGTATGACCCTGTAATCATCCATGGTCATCGTCCTGCTCGCTAGCTTGTCATCTCCTCCCTGTGTGGCAGGATCTATCCCTCAGGGGAAGTGCTTTTAGCTTCTCAGCACAGGAGGAGAGGAGAGGAACTTCCTTGACCCAGGAATGCTTACTTGGCTGGAAAATCCTTCCGAAGCTCATTCTAGGCGATTTTCGAACGCTTCTTTCGTTGCACGGGGGTGGAAAGAGCAAATGGTGCCAGATCTGCGGTTGCTTTGGATCCTATCTCGAAGAGTTCCAGACAAGGACAGGATTCATATCAAACAGCGTCTATCAAGACAGACACGATCGCGATGAACGATGAACAGCTGAGCGAGTATGACGAATCGATGCAACTGAAACATCCCCGGCCGCCGAATCCGTGAGCCAGTCACGTGCACCGAGATTTCGAACTTGGTCGGTGTGTGTAGTGTGTCGTGTTCTTTAGAATGCCAAAGATGAGGCGATCATAGGCTTGACGTAGTCTCCTCGTTACTCAAGACGCATCAACGTTCAATATGGTAAGCCATTCCTCATCCTGTCCCGGACCTTGGCGCTTATCCGACATCCCACGTTTAACAGCTCCGCCGTCAAGCACGAGAACGTCGAGAATACATCTACAAGAAGAGCAAGGAGCAGCAGGAGCATGCCATCTGGGAGAGAAAACAGCGGATCAAGGATGCCCTTGCGACAGGGAAACAGCTGCCTACCGAGCTGAGGAACGAGGCGAGGACGTTGGGCGGGAAGGATTTAGTGCTGGACGAGGCTCAGCGGGGTGAGTTTTCAGTTCTTTCGTTTGTTTGTCGGGTTCGGAGCTGATTTTGGCCGCCCTGTAGAACCTGGATCGCATATTGATGATGAGTACGCTCGGGTGGGCCTCTACGAGCCCAAGATTGTCATTACGACATCACGCGATCCATCTTCGAGGTTACTACAATTCTCAAAGGTGTGTTTCTTTCGATCCTTACTCGAACCGTCACTAACCTTGTGCCCATGGTTCGCAGGAACTCCGTCTTGTATTTCCTAACTCGTATCGGATAAATCGAGGAAACTACGTCATGAAGGAGTTGGTGGAAGCCTGTCGAGCCAACGAGGTGACGGATCTGATAATGGTGCACGAGCATCGTGGTATCCCTGGTGAGTCGGCTCCCCACATCCCTATCGATATCCCCTCGTCTCCCGACACCGGTTTGCTAATGCTGAAGTGTCGTTACAGACGCAATGATCATCTCTCATCTCCCGCACGGCCCTACCCTCTACCTAACGCTGAACAACGTCACCCTCCGACACGACATTACTTCACAAGCCAACTCGACCGTATCCGAACAATACCCCCACCTCGTCTTTGACAACTTTTCCACCAAATTGGGCGGAAGGATCAAGGGTATCCTCTCGGCCTTGTTCCCGCCGCCCAAGGAGGATGCCAAGCGGGTCATGACGTTTGCGAATGAGGATGATTTCATCAGTTTCCGACATCATGTGTTTGTCAAGAATTCGCACAAGGATGTGCAGCTGGCGGAAGTGGGACCGAGATTTGAGGCGAAACGTGAGTCGCGGTCCTCTGGCTTTCTAACCGTGCTTCACAAGATCCTGATCCTTGGCTTTATCCTCAGCATACGAAATCCGACTCGGGACGGTAGATCAGACGGAAGCCGACGTCGAGTGGCTGTTGCGGCCATATCAGCGTACCGCCAACAAGCGTAATCAGCTGTAAACCGGCATCCCTATCGCTGCTCGTTTGGACCGTGTATTTCGTATTCTGTAAAGGAGGGGTTGTATATACCTGTAATAACAGCAGATCGATTCTCGGATTGCTATACTGCAGCGACAGCAGGACCTTGTCAGAAATGTCATTGTTGCACTTCGTTTCAGCTCTTCCACCAAATATACATCCACGTCTCCCTCTCCTCCCTAATCATCGTCATCGCCCTTGTAACCCGCTGTACCATTCATATCAGCCTCCTTCTCCCTCCTCGTCCAATCCAACCAACTTCCCTCATAGTTTCTCAAATTCCTGTACCCAACCTCACTAGCCAACTGACAAGCCGTCGCACTTCGCTTTCCCGATCGGCAGAAAAAGATCATTTTTTGCTCGGGCAG
Source organism: Naganishia vishniacii ANT03-052 (assembly GCA_015708705.1). Taxonomy (NCBI): domain Eukaryota; kingdom Fungi; phylum Basidiomycota; class Tremellomycetes; order Filobasidiales; family Filobasidiaceae; genus Naganishia; species Naganishia vishniacii. Next base: position 94,295 of record MU158411.1, read on the forward strand.
GGGTTTGGAGAAGGCATGTTCCTTTTGGAAAGAACCGGCGTTGTAGGTCGGTGAGAGGTGTTCCTTGAGGACCGAGAGGGGGAGTGAGACGGAGGAGGGGATGGAGCCGAGAGCTACTTCATCGTTTTCTCGGACGTCTGCGGAGAAGAGGATGGGTTAGCGCGATGGCGTACTTGAGCGATACTCTCCGAGCGTTCTTACCGACGATAAGAATATCCTACAAAGTCGCAACAACAGTATCATCAGCATAAATCCTATCCGAGCGACAGCTTCCTCGCGACTTACATCAGTTGGCTGTTCCGTCAAGGGCTTCAACTCTTCATACGACACAATCGGAGGACCCCAGGACTTGGTAGTCTTAAACCTGACAGCTCCCGCTACCGCTGGCGACGTGAATCGAGGAGAGACAGATCGAGCCTGCAAGTTCTGCAGATTTGATGAAGCGATGACGGAGAGCGTCCGGACGGCTTGTGGGATGACGGCAGCGCGTAAAGGCGCTGCGGACCTGAGGAGGGTTCGCGCGGAGAGAGTAGTTCGGTTCATTGTGAGTGATGAGAAGGCGATGCGACAGCGAAACAGGCCAGTGGTGGACGATGTGCGCAACTGCTCACCCTGTAATTTGGAGATACGACGCTGATCATCTGGGATTGGGAGAGGACAGGTAACATGACGTGCTGTAGTCTAGGGGGCACCTAGATTCATACCCGGCCGGCGATCGGCGCGATCGGGCGAGCAAGGTTAGTATGGCTTCGCAACTAGATACTAGTTCTGATGAATAGATGAGGTCCGATAGACTGTAGAGCATAAACGGGTGGTAGAGGAATGAAACCACCAGCTGCCCGTGTAAGTTGCAATACATGGACGTGCACTCATCAGGGCCACATCCCTCGTGGGTCTCGCTCTTCCTGTAATCATCAACAATCATGCTATGGTACCAAAGTTCCGCGGGGCAGACAGAGCAACTTCGTGCGTCCTCGACCCTTCTCAACTTGACCCAGCCTGCCCGGAGCCGGACATTGAGCCGCTGAGCGCAACATCAAGAATTTATCCTTTTATCCTGCAGGTGGCCAAATGAAGGTGTGTGAAAGGCGCGTCCGATCCGTCATCGCCCTTGCTATAGATCGAAACTCAGCGGTCCATCGTTCCTGGCAGACGAACGAGGTAGGGGTCAACTCTAGAGTCAAGAGAGTTAAGAGATGTAAAGACACTATGATACCGTACACAGGAGGCCAGGAAGCGCTTCATACGCGGTGAAACCAATACCCCTAAACGTTCACAAGCATTAAAAGCGCATCCGCTTAGCGCAGCAAGTCACAACCCTGCGATCACCTTCGCACCCATACAAGTCATTTCGAAATCTGTGGTGTATAGACACCAGTGGGTCCTGTAGCACAATTCACCCAACCGCCGGCACCATGTCTCTCCTCGCCAACGTCCTCGGCTTCAGCGCTTTCGGATTCGCAACGAGATGTTTCCAGCTGGGTCTCCAAAAGCGGTTCATGTTTGAAGGTTAGCTCGGCCTGCCTGGATGCTCCGTTCATTCGTCTCGTACTGATCCCTGCGGAAAATAGCACCTCAAACTCACGTGATGACGATGGCTGGTTTCGGTCTTGCTGGATGGGGGGTGTATGAGCTGGAACAGCGACAGTGAGTGTCGACAGATGTTGGTTGAGGGATAAGAGGGAGCCAGGGGCGGTGAAGAGGACTGCTATGGAGGGTGACACAACGATGGAGGACACGGGGAAATGGCAGTAGGGGAAGAACTTGGGACTGCGGAGTCGCGGTCTGGGCTATGCCCCCTCAGTCCTGGGAAGTCGGAAGATACAAAGCTGACTGCCGAGAGCGGGTATGGACTAGCATCGCCATCTTATCATGTTCAGTTCACGGTACCCGACATAACTGACAATTCTCCCCATCTTCTCCTATTCCAGAAAGGTACTCATTGATGCCAGGAAACAAGTACTGCTGGCCAACCGTGAAAAGGAAAACGAAGAATACGCCCAGAAGAAGGCTTCCGGAGATCATGATGCGGGACATTAAGGAATTACGGGGTATAGGGCGCAATACCCTGTAGCGGAATGACGATGAACGATATCGCATAACGATGCTCGAGATACCGACTATTGGGTGCACGCAAGGGAACGATCTCACCGTATTGGCGGAATGGGAGTCACCAAGCAATGAGACGTGCCTGTAAGCCTTGGGAAAAGGCTCGTAGGGAAAGTACGTCTGCTCCCCTTGGGCGTGGACGGGCGAGAAAGTCGCCGCTGGCAAAGTACCCTGTGCAGCAGAGTATCCTCTCGCAGGAGGCCACAGGAGGTGCCTAGGATACGCAAAACCGCAAAGTAGAAATTTACCTTGCAGTCGATATTCCCCACTCGTGCAGGGCGTAGAGCATGGCCATATCCTCCTGCTAGTTTACCCTCTCGAAGCAGGTCGATTAACAGCTGTTTCTCTCGATATGTGCCAGTCTCCCGGGCATTGTGGCCGGATGGTTCCGTTTGGAATGTCGGCCATCGGACCGTTGTGACTCGCGCTCCATACCTGATTCTCGCTGTCACGACATGGAAGCATCGCATATGCCTCGACTATTATAGACTACCTCGCCCATACTGCATTATACCACACAACGGCACGTTGTGATTCCGCCCGATCGCAAATTCAGTCCGACCGTTGCTTCAAGACCTCAACTGCAGGCGGAACATCCACTGTTTGGTTCGCAGCAGACGAAAAACTGCGTTGCCGATTCTGATTCTCCTCGGTACGTAGCGACGAGTTGATGTTGGCTTCCGATTTGTACGAAACAACTGACGGTCGATTGTTGCTATTTTGCTGTGGCGTGATAATACCCTCCTCGGCTCGCTTTGGCGTTTGACTAGAGGATGCGACATTGGAGGAGATATGGTAACCGACTTTGCTTCTAGCTACGTTCATCGCTTGATCGAAAGCGTCGTCCTCGTCAACTAGCTCGTAATCCTCGGCTCTTCGTGGTGGCGCCGAAGAATCGTTTGCCGCATCCCACACGATGCCAGTATCGAGATCCTTGAATTCTTTTGGCATAAAGTAATAGAAGCAAACGAGGGCAAGGCATCCTCCTCCAACGACATCGACAAGATAATGATGCGTGAGGTACATGGTCGCCCAGTACAGGGTTCCGGCATAGGCCCAATAGAAGGGCGCGTATTTGGGGAAGAAGTGGGTGAGGAAGAGGGCTTCCATGGTTGATGTACCGGCATGAAGGGAAGGAAAAGCGCCAAAGACGAGGGGGGCGCCGCCAAAGGCATTGGTGTAGCCGGTTCCACCAAAGAGGCGATCGATACGCATTAGACCTCCAGGGGAACCAGGCATACTATAATCGGCCGGTGTCAACCCGTGTACGATCTCGTACCCTTACAGTTGAAAACACGTATGAGCGAGGGAGCGAGTTTCACGGGACAAGTCCACTCACAAGGCGCCGCACACGGGAAAGCCAGCTGGACCATGACTCCAATCAAGTTCAAGAATCCAAACGCCTTGCCGAAAAATTGAACGGCGCCTTTCGGTGCAAACACCCAAAGCACTGCAGCCAGAACGAACGGGATCGTGAAATGCAAGACACCGTACGGTAGCCAAGCAAGGATATCGAGGATTGGGTGTGTATAACGGGTCAAGATATCCGAGATGTTGGCGCCGTATAGTACTGATTCCAACGTTGGCAAGAGGACCACATGGATCTCCGGTCTCCATGAGGAAGGAATAAACCGTGCCGAGAAAAAGAGGAGAAGCCATGACAGGATGGGCGTCGCAGGCAGGACGAATTGTGATGTGGCAGGAAGGAGCATGGCCAAGGTGTACGCTGTCGGTATAAGGATTTGTAGAAAGACATGGTTGTTGAGATAAAGTGTGAATGTAGCCATGGATACGAGAAACACCCAGACCGCCGTATTCCATATCGTAAACTCGTGTTTGGACAGTTTATCGAGGTTTTTCCGCGGGTTCATGGACAGATCCAGCCGTTTAAGAGCCGCGACGACGTGTACCACCAACGGGGTGAGGAGGGCCTTGGGTGACGTTGGCAGGTTCGATGGTAACGGAAGCCGCAGTATACGAAATGTCCGGATGAACGGGGATGCGATCATTCTTGGAATGGATGCCTGGGGCACGGTGGTCCCCGATAATGAGCGTGGCCGAGACATGTTGGAAGGTGGGAGCGTTTGATAAGATGCTGAAGATGTCGAGGATGCCTGTCTGTTCAGTATAGCGTTCCGCTCTACCATTAAGGGTTGCAAGGTGATGTGGGCACGTGAGGTCCTGCTTCCGGAGGATGTTTGCGTCGCTGTTCCAACGAGCCGTCCTTCAAGGTGGATGTACCAAGGCGGCAGAGGAAGATGACGGACGTCGAGATGTAGGAGCAGTTGACGGTTAACCGTATTATTTTGCACGGCACGAATCAAGCGTTTGAAGTATTTCTGTTTTGAATGTTAGCGATCGGGGCGCGACTGCTACATGTACGTTACAGCATGTTGCGTTCAGGCCTCATGGCTACAGAGTGGCTACAGCTTTCCCATGAGTCTCCCTTCGATTCTCTAGCGCCCACTAGCATTTGCGCCGCATCTCACTTGTATCCTGATGTGTGAAGAGCGCGGTCCAAACTCTTCCTTTGTATTGCAAGCTGCAGCGCTCCAACTTAGCATAGGAAATTTTGTATGTATATAGACACATGATGGATATGACACGGAACACAACCATGTGCGGAAAGTCCGTCACCTCCGGAAACCCGGTGCATTCTAGTGGTCAATGACGGCCAAGTTACCAGACACCAGTTCTGTAAGGTGACAGCGATCAGTGCGGGGTAAAGTGAACACAGGAATCTCGGCAACATACTGTTTTCGAGAATGGTGCCGTCCGGAATCTGAATCCGGTGACCCTCGTTGGCGACTGAAAATCCAGAGCGTAAGTAGATATCACTTGTGTCATCGGAAGGTATCCACTCACCAATGATAACGGTACCAGCGAACTTGACCTTCTTTCCGACCCAGATGTCACCATTGATGGTCAGGTGGTCGAGTTCAGTGATGTCGGGAATCGACTTGAATCGCTTTTCAAAGTTGGCAACCTTCTTGAAGGTGTCACCGAGCTTGACGACGGGGGTACCCTGGAATTCTCTTGATGGGTTCTGAGAATTGTAACGTGCATCAGCGTGCTGATGATGCGGAATAACCGGAAGAGCTCACCATGGTCAAGACACCGTGTTCGAGGTTGTACAAGCCCGACTTGATGAGCAACAAATCCGAGCAAGACTTGACGGGCAAGAATCGAGATCGGGGAACGTTGATACCAGCAGCGTTCTTAAAGTGCTTGATAGCAGCACCGATGGCGGTCTCCAACTGGATGACAGCTTCTCCGGTATCGGTGACCTTGTTGTTGACAATGATTTCGAGGTTGAGCTCATCGTTGTCGATGACTCGCTTGATGGCCTTCAAGTTGATCCAGATGTTGTTGGTGTTGAAGATCTTGAACTTCTTGACAGACTTGAAGTCTTCAACGTGGTCGGCGGGGACCTGAGCGACTTCCAACAATCGCACCTGTCCGTCGTAGTCGATGATAGTACCACCCTTGACATCTGCCTTGGTCTTGTCGGTGACTTCCATGACGTATTCGGCCTGCTTGTCGATGACGCTCTGCAAGATGCTGAGATCCACAACAGCACCCAAGTTGTCGACGTTTGAGACAAAGATGTACTCCTTTCCGGCGTCAATGAGCTTGTCGAGGAGACCCGAGTTGCTCAAGGCGTCGAAAATGTCACCGTGTCCGGGAGGGTACCACTTGGCCTTGTCATCATCGGCAGATCGAGGAATGGGAAGCATTGAGTCCTTGCTGAATCGGGGGTGTCGAGACTGGTTGAAGGTCAAGATGTTGATGTTGTGGTTTTCTGCGGCAGAGACGGGAATGAGATCGATTTTGCGTGCTCGCATGCTCGGCTACGACTTACCGTACTTTCGGATGACTCGGTCAGTGTCTTCCTGGGTATTAAACGAGTTCATCAACAGGAGAGGAACCTGGCAACCGTATTCGGTGTTCAAGTGCTACGAAAGGAGGTTGAGTCAATCTCGCAATTCCGACTAGGTTCGTGCCGGCGACCCACCTCGATCTGTCGGACCTTCAAGTCGAGGAAAGTCAAACCATCTCGGACTTCGATGACACTCTTGGGTCCGACACAACCCATGGTCGTACCGAGACCACCGTTCAAGCAGACGACGGCCAACTTGTCCAAGATCTTGGGGTCAACACCGTCGACCTTCTTGTACGTATAGACGTGCTCGGCGCTCGGGGAGTGTACCCGGTTCCATTCACTGGGAAAATCAGATTTCAATCAGCATATGTCGAAAGATGACCCTTTTCCTCCCCTGATTGCGGACTGCCGCCCGGAACACCTTGCACGCCGCACCCAGCCTTCTCACGAATTGCCCTGATAGTAATCAAAACACTCACAGCTTTTCACCTCGGGCCTTTTCCTGCAAGAATCGGTTGAAGAGCATAAAGAAGTTTTGCATCTCGTTGGCGAATGCTCGCTTTTCCTCTGGGTCGGCGACGGATTCAATCAACTTGTTGATCTCGTTTCGCATTTGCTTGGCAGCGACACCAGTACTGGCGCTTCGGAAGTCCTGTCCGAGGGCAAATGGTCCATCAGCTTCCATGCAGACGTCCTCCATGCAGCTCTAATCGACGCACCATGATCGTAGGAGCTCGCTGTCGGGCAGCATCCTCATCGGTGTTGTTCTTGCCGGGAACGGCGAGCTTCACGTCCTTGAGTTGGTTGCTTCCTGCAGACATGATGAGAAGGGTTCTGAAATGGGTGAGGAAAAGGCCGGGTTCGCGAAGCGCCAAGTGTGACTGGACAAGTGTTTCAACAACAAGTCTATATACACAAAAGAGCTCCACCCCATACTGATGCGCTGGCGAGCCGCCCAATGGGGTTCCCGCGGGTGCAAACTTACACCTAAGCGAGAAAGCGGAACTCGGGAAATGTGCGTCATATTCGTCTCTTTCGACGCTCCGCTGGCTCCCGCAATTTCGCAATTTCGCAATTTCGAAATTTCGAAATTTCGCTGGCACGAAGTTTATGCAAAATCTACTGCATGGTAGATTGTGCTCTACCAGCTACCCTACCCCATGCAGTAAAATACACCAACCCGTTCCGGCACTTGTTTCGACGATACTTCTTAGGAAGCAGCAGGATCTCGCAAACTCCCCGAGATCCTCGCCTGCATGTCTGGCCGTGAGGTTACGTTTCGTCTCCGGAACAGGCAGGATCCGCTGAGCTGCCCACAGCTTCTCCCCCGAACCCTTCGCAAGCTTGTGAAAGTTACTCCCGGTTCTGAAACCGGATATACAAGCCGATCAGCGGCACGATTCTCCTCATTTTCCGGAACACCTTGAACTGTAGATTATGGGGGAGAGGACGGTCCCGTCTTCCGCAACTCTATGCTGGACCACTTGAATGAGTACCTCGTGCGTTGAGTCTTTGAACCGATGCCGGCGGCAGCTGTCCTCCCTTCTGTGATCCCTCGGTCAAGTGCCAGCTATCCACCAGAGCAGTGCTTTCCTTCACACCACTACCTTTACGACTCATCTACGGGTTGCGGGAGCTGTAGTGGGCCTGGCTGATAAATGAATAGATGGGCTTCGCGAGAGCGTCAACGTGACTGAATGCAGTATCTGGTGCTATCGTGGAAAGCTGTTGAGCCGCCACCGTGAAGCGCTTCAAGACGAGGAGTCTATAACAGGTTACATGCGGCCAGACTCGTATGTCCCCAAAGGGGGCTCCGGGCATTTCCCACTTGAGCTCCGCTGGCCTTAGAAAGTATCAGCCAAAATGAGCAATTAAAAACTCTGAAACCTCGGCGTTCAACTTGATCTGTTCTCGGATTATCAATCGGCTGATTTGGGATTGGTTGGTAACACAAGACAATGCTTATGCTTCATTGCCACCCAGATGATGATGTTACACTATACCTTGAACGCACAACCGGGAGACCGTCGTCAAAGCTTGCATGACCTCGAACCAAGCACGTCCCACGCTTCCGCCATCTAGCCAACCTAGCCAACCTAGCCAACCTAGCCAACCTAGAAACACATCGAGATCCACCCTCGGGCTCTTCGGTGTCAGCGTCTGCATTGCCTTCGCCCTAATCGCCTACAACATACTGTCGCACTACCTTCCCCTCCCTTCCCTCCGTATCCCGCGCTCTCAAGGATCTTCACTATACTCATCGGTTGCTCGAACCGCCGGCTCTTCCGCAACGTCAGCCATGGTATATTCGACGAAACCTGTGGCGGGAAACGGGGAGACAAAGTTGTCGGCGAAGGAGGAAGGGGAATGGAACCATATGGCAGACGGAATGGAATATTACCACAACCACTTTCGGCATAGCTTTGCATCCATCTACGAAGTGAGTTTGTCTCCGCCGGGGATGTCTACCAGTTCACAAATGCTGACTAGCTGCATTAGATGGCCGATGGAAAGTTCCACTCCCGTGGGTTGTCTTTACAGCACTTCCTCAAAGAAGCTCGTTCGCTATATTCACATCTTGACATGCATCACCAAATCGTATGTTACTTGACCCGCTCAACCCCGAAAAGAAAACGGGTCCAGGTTCGCCGTAATTAATCTCCTCATCATACATATCGTGCAGGAGGAGCGGCATATCTTTCCGATCCTAGCAAGGAAGATGCCACAGTTCAAAGCTGGCGCTCGGGAGTCTGGGGCTCATTTGAAGAGTCACAAGCAGATCCACGATGGTACGCTCGTTCCACAAGTCGGTGTATTCGCTTTCTAATGTATCAACTACCAGGTATGGATAAGTACATGGCACTTCTCAACAAGTACGGCTCGGAGCCATCATCCTACTCTCCAGCGGAACTGCGGCAGAACATGGACAGTTGGCGCGATGTGCTGTTTAATCATCTTGCAGAGGAAGTGCAGGATTTGACGGGAGAAAGTATGAGAAAAGCTGGGTGGACCTTGAATGAGGTCAGGGGGATGCCGATGTAGACTGTCTGTGACTCCGCTCGCGAGTAAGAAGGCGACGTATGGTCCTGCGCGACTTGATGATGGTGGCGCCGTCTCGGGCCGAAGGAGGTTGTGTATCCAACGTGCATTGGCGCAGCCCGACTGTGCGGTAAAGGGCTTACTGCACATGTTATTATTGCATCCTTTGTATCGCCTTTAACTGGAAAGGGCGTGGACGTTAACAGCCATCATGAATGAGGCTTGTGATCTTCGAGTGTTCAGCTCGGCTTCTCACCCCCATTGCGCTCAGCCTTGCGGGGCAGCGTACGGCCTCAGAGCACCGCCCGTCAGTGCGCAACGACGTCTTGCGATATCACAGACAGCTAGATGTCGCAGGGCAAAAGTTTACCGGGTTGCCTCCTCTTCACTGTCAGAAACTGTGCAATCTCCGCGTTTTCGCAGGTGAAGCACCTTCTCAGAGCTCCTCCAGTCATACGAATACAAATCCCGATTTGCGTTGATCCCTGCCGGTGGCCCAAGTCGACATGGTGAAGTTAGATAGCTGGAGGACGCAGTTCCGGTCGAAGGAAAGCGAGCAAGACGGTCCAGAGCGGCGGGAAAACGCGGTTTAAAGCGCAAGATACGTTGTGAAGCAGGTCCCGAGGGTCATAACGGGAGGTTGCAGCCTCATCTGGGCGAGTATGCTAGTATGCTGTTCGAGGATCGTCTACAACAGCTTGGATGTAACAGCACCTTCAAGTCGGAAGTGTGGCGAATGCGCTTTAATTTGGCTCCGGCGCGCCCAAAGCGATCGCCAGTTCTTTTGTCGTGTCGAGGTTCGGTTGTATGGTGAAGTTGCTAGTGAGGTATCATCGCTGTTAAGAACCCTCAAAAGCAGGGAATCAATAGGGATCGCAGAAAAGGACTCTAACTCTACAGCATCATGGTGAGTCCCATACAGCCCCCTCGCTAGATACTGTTCCGCTGACTCGGGATACCGTTGCAGAAACCCATTCTTCTTTCAGGTTCGTTTAGTTCCAAGGATGGTATCGCGATGGACATTGACGGGTTTTGGGGTCTGGGACAGGGCACGAGCGCTCGCTCACGCAGATCGTCTTTAACAAGGAAGGAGACTTGCTTTTCACCGCGTCCAAGGATGACACCATCAACGTTTGGTTCAGCTCGAACGGTGAACGGTTAGGTACATACAGTGGTCACAACGGTACTGTCTGGTCGCTGGCCGTCGATTGTGAGTTGTCATTTGACGGCGGAAGCATACTGCTGGCTGACTCTATATCCCTGGATAGCCGAATCCAAGCTGTTGCTTTCTGGTTCCGCCGATAACACGATGAAGCTGTGGGATATCAAGACGGGAGAGTGCTTGAAGACATGGGAGTATCCTACTGCAGTAAAGAGGGTAGCGTGGAGGTGAGCCCGCTCGATGGAGGAGTGACTTGGCATGGTGACTAAACAGATTGAATTGCAGCGATGATGACAAGCTCGCGTTGTGTATTACGGAACAGCGAAGTGGTTACCAGGGTGCTATTCGGGTTTACGAACTCAGCCACGAGGGTGACTGCAAGAACCGTAAGTGGATAATGCGGGGCCTATGCTGTTCGTTTGCTTACTGTTCGTTTCTGCGTATCAGAGCCCGACGAGCCCGTCAGCGAGTTCTCACCGATTGGATCGAAGGCAACCGTTGCTGCATTCGCTCCGTTGGGCCATGAGATCATTACCGGTCACGAAAGCGGAAAGGTTGCGTTGTTTGATGCCAAGACTGGTGAAGAGATTGAGAGTAACGAGCGGGCTCATTCCGGCACCGTGAGTATGAGGTGCTGTTGAGGAGACGTCATTCTGATCACTTGGGATGTCCATGTTTGCAGGTCACCGACCTCCAGTTGTCGCCTGACGGAACTTACTTTGTCACTTCGAGCAAGGACAAGACAGCAAGAGTACGTGCCTTCCGTTAGATCCGAAGATTTCCTTCTAACACGATCACTTCATCCAGATACATGACACAAAAAACCTCGCCGTCATCAAGACTTTCACCACAGAAACTCCCCTCAACAGCGCAGTCATTACGCCTCTCAAGCCATATGTAATCGTCGGTGGTGGTCAAGACGCACGAAGTGTCACAACGACCAGCACTCGAAGCGGTAAATTCGAGACCCGATTCTGGCACCGTGTGTTCGAGGAGGAAGTCGGTCGTGTTCGGGGTCACTTGTAAGTTTCATGCGACGATGTCCCGCCCTGTCACTAATATCATGGGCTTGTAGCGGTCCTATCAACACGATTGCGGTTCACCCCGAGGGCAAGGCATTCGCTTCCGGTGGTGAAGATGGATACGTTCGAGTTCATTGGGTGCGTGGTGTCCTTGTGCAATTCTACCATGCTGCGTCGCTGATTTCGAACTCCTCTCCAGTTTGACGAATCGTACTTCCGTTCAAGACCTTATGGTGATCTGGAACCCGAAGACTAGGCGTTAGGGCACGATCGCAAAAAGACGGCATGTCGAGATGCTGTCTCATTCTAGCATCTTGGGTCGTACAATTCTTGTATCTCGCAGCCGCGGGGCCTGTATCATATGGATTATGTACAAACCAGCCTACATAGAGCGTCCAGCCTTGTTGTGTGCTACTGGTTGCTAGCAGGAAGTAGAGGAGAGGAGAGGGGCGACCGGCGTTGTCCCAGCCGGCCAGGCCGTGCAATGATTACCTGCAACGCGTGAGTATGTAATCGCCATCGGACCGAATAGAGGAGAGCTCGAAATCATTCGGCCGACGCTGTTCCACAGCGGCTTCCTTTTTTTGTCTGCATAGACAACTCCAAGTTGTCATCGGGTACCAGGTTCGGAATGAAGGAACGCAACGGTGCTGCAAGATTGCCTGGCATCAAACACCTTCAATGAGCGAATTTGCGGTCGATTTATGGATTCGATAAATCACGATCTGGTGAGACTTTGCATTCCTGCGCATATGAGCACGCCCCTTTTAGGCTTTCAATCCTCAGAAGCGCTTTACGCCTAGAGTCTGCAATGACAGAGCTCTGCCTGAAATGTCTTCTCTTGCTCTGGCTGTCCTTCGCCATGTTCGCCTCTTTCGGCCTCGTGTTTATCGTAACCAGATCTCTGTCACGGCGACAGGAGATGCGTCTTCCGCCTTTTGGTTGGCCTGCTTAGCTGAAGTGCCAGGTAGTGTCATCACAGATGCGTTTCGCCGGGTCACGACGATATGGTACAGCATCCTCCGTCGTCTGTGAAAAATCAACTGTGGGCAAGCCGGAATCTGCCGCTATCCCCATGACCTTGAGCGCTTTCAAACGTAATTCAGTACCACCAGTTGGTCAGTTTATACTTACAGGCTGAGAACGATACCACCTTAAGCCTGCTATCGATGGTAAGGCGAAAATCTGCATGGGGCATAACTACAACGTCTTCTCCAGTCGCTCCAAAGTAACGTGAAGAGAGGAGCTCAGTTACCCTCCGACTAGATTGGCTTCATCATCGACGAGTACACCATTTCGAATCACAGTTAGGCAAACCCTATGTGAAGACTGTTGACGACAGGCATCCTGGTCAGTGATAGATTGGAAGATGGCCGACGGAAGCGAGGTGGCGGATTGTGAGGTTCGCATTTCGAACCTATGCCGAGGCGTATACCTAGACCAACAGTCAGTTCTTCAGCTCTCCGTATCAATTCCTGACGCATATGTTCTTAATTACCGTTGGCAGGTGCATTGGGGCCAGGGCCCTTGGCGGCTGTGACAATTTCCGTTTGCAAAACCCCCTATCCGTAACTCGGTCACGGTCGCAAACTATACACGGTTGTCTTTCGCCCGCCTTTCGGTAAAGGATACAAGAGGGTTATACCTATGGCTTCTGCGGCTGGCTGGGACGCAGCTGTCCTTTAGTATCGAAAATTGGCTTGCCGTTGCCCACCACAAACAGGTCGTCTCCAAAAGAAGTTGACCATCGGGTGCCCTAGTTGCAGTCGCTTGTTGTACGCACAGCGAAAAAAGGATGAGTCCAAGGGGAGTCGAACCCCTACCAGCTGCTTGGAAGGCAGCTATTCTACCGCTAAACTATAGACCCGCTGATAAGGTGATTTTATGGGGCCAACATATAAGGACAAAACAATTCATGCTGAGCCTGCTGCCAAGCCGCCCGGGCTTTCAATATTAACCACCTGATCCCAAGCGGAGATATCGGCTGAGCGAGAGTTTCGCTTCCAATTTGGTCCGCACCTTGCATCCATTATTAAACAAGCCCTGCCGCATTTTCGAATGAGGGAACAGCGGTATGGTCTGCAGAACTGTCTGCAGGTGGAGGCTATTTCGATTTCCTCTAATCGAGAGGTGATGATTTCGAACTTTTGGATGGTATGGATGCGAACGGTGTCGTCGTCGGAGCAATAATCATAGGGAATCCCTCATCATACATTGGTCGAGTGCGAAACAATTCCTCCGTTTCATATAAGGGTCTGCTCTAGTCAAAGGAAGCACCGGGTCGATCAATTGCAGTTATAACACCAGTACAACACTACAAAGCCAAGCTACATTCGGTCCGAGAACCAACCGACGACAAGCAAAGAGATACGAATCCAGCGCCAAAAGAGAAGATAACCCCTCCGTACCGCCCCTACCTGAAATTTTATTCATCAATTCCTCTCGTATCGAAGACGAAGAGGAAGATCACGAAGATCTGATCGGCAACGCATTCCGAGAGACTGTAGCAGTCTGAAACACGAAGCAAGCAAAATTTTCCGGACCACTCCCACTCGTGCGGATCCTTTGGAAACGGCGACCTCATAGAAGCACACAAGCATAGGTTTCACCAACATGGCTCAAGCACCTGTGATACCGCCGCGTCTGTCGACACCTTCGCCTGTCGGGAGAAGGAAGGCATACCCCTTTATGTGAGTACTCTGGTGACTGTGGGCTGAAGAATATTTTGGGTCGGGCAGAATCTGTCTGTGGAATGGGCAGAGGAAGGAAGGATCGGCATGGAGGGGGTTGGGTCACGACGACCTCGATTTGGATGCGAGGAGCTTGATTTCGAGACTAGCATATGATGGTGGTATGGTGGATTTTGTCGAAGGAGCGTCGAACACCAAATTGACTGACATTCGGAGAATGCATGCTGATTCATATCTGCCTCGCTGGCTTTCCCGCAAATTTTAGGCTGGGTGGTAAGTCTTTCCAAGAGTTTGACCAAGGCTCGGACAGCTGAATCTCGCCTGCCCTTGACTTATCCAGGTTTGGCATCAGCAGGAGCCACGTTCTTCACGTATGTTAATTCATCCTTGGCACATCTTCCAAGACACCAAAAGCTAAACGTAGACCTCTTTCAGACATCCTCTCGACTTGACGAAAGTGCAGATGCAGACAGCAAAAACAAATACGAAATCCACCGGCCAATTCTTTGCTGGTATTCTGAGACAGCATGGTACGCCATGCTTATTCAGCACAACCTGAAATCTACTTATATCTCGGTATTGCAGGTATACGAGGCGCATATGACGGCCTCACAGCGGCCATGCTGCGAGCCCTCACGTATTCGACATTCAGATTCGGTGCCTACGAGGTCGTAAAGTCAAACTGGCTGCCAAGAGATCCCAGCATGATCAGCATGCTCGGTGCCAGTGCTGGAGCAGGTGGATTCGCAGGGTTGTTGGGGGTCCCGGCAGGTTCGTTTCAGATACTCATTGTTTTGTCTATCTTGCTGAAGTTGTTTGTTGCGCTGCGCAGAGGTCGTTCTGATCCGGATGGCATCAGATCGAACACGCCCTGTGCAGGAAAGGTATGGTTACAGGCATTGTCTGCATGGACTGTATAGAATCACCAAGGATGAAGGAATCTTGGCTCTCTATCGTGGAATCGCTCCGAACGTAGTACGTAACTGCTTTGCGCCTCCGGTTGTGGCGTGACGCCGACCCCACCTCTGTTGTCTTTATAGGTTCGGGCAATCCTGATGAACGCATCGCAACTCGCTTCTTATGATTACTTCAAGAGCGTACTTCTTGGCATCAATGGAACGAGGGATGGTCCGGCTTTGCAATTCGGAGCGAGCTTTTTGGCCGGTACCGTCGCAACAAGTAAGTCGGACTCATCATTTGGCCATTCTACGCCCGTATGCTTATACCTTTGGTGCATCTCTAAAGCTGTGTGTGCGCCGGCTGATGTCGTCAAGTCTCGAGTAATGGCGGCAAAAGGCACATCAGAGGTATGTTCCGGTATTTCAGTTCCATTTGCAAAGTATCTGACAACTTCGCTGTTTTGGCTGCAGAGCATCCCCCATATTATAATGAATGCCGTCAAGACTGAGGGTCTGCCTTTCTTCTTCCGTGGATGGACAGCGGCGTGGTAAGTCCTCCGTCACGGGATGTATGGCGTACATGTGTATCTAACGCGGGTTCCGGCTCATAGGGTGAGATTATGCCCGCAAACGATCCTTACACTCGTCTTCCTCGAGCAACTCCGACTGGGTGTCGATACCTGGAGAGGCGACAAGCAGGTATAGACCCGGCTATAGGGGCTGGACCTAGACTGACGGTTATAGAGACAGGAACGGTAGGGAGGAGGGTCGTAAGGGTTGGGCATATGATAGATGATATAGAACCTTCCTTTTTATTCAATAATTCCACGAGTACGTTTTCAGGCATCCATTCGACACTGGTCAGAACAAGTTGGATACAAAATGCCACTGTGAGCAGCTAAGCCGGACCGTTGGCGAGGTTGCCCCTCATGTATACCAGTTTGCATGACACAAAGTCACAGTGATAGATTTCCTTGCGCTGCTGGCGTTGTCTATCTGTCATAACAGAGGTCATTTAGTGACTGTCTAGGTAGACGTCCTAGCTATCTGAACAACTGTTCGAGCTAGACAGCTCCAGAAGTCGAGGTAGAGTAGCTGGAGGTAGCTGGTACGTAAATTGTGTCTCGTAGAGTAGAGATTTGACCTCGGTAGCGCTTTCAGGAATTAGGAAAGCCCGAGACAATCAACAATCGAAAGCTGTGCCGAAATCCTGCCGGGATGACATATTAGGAGGATAGGATGAACCAAAACAATGCGAGGTGGTCAAGGTAGCCAGCACTGTATTCCTTCTACCTTCCGCCATCGTCAACCCAATAGGCTCAGGTAACTCGCACCCGAGACACGACTTTGACACGGATTCAAAAGGCAACGATGGCGCTCGCTCACAACCTCACTATCGATGACTTTGATCCCATAATCGGTAGGCTATTCCTGATACCAAGCGATTCGCTCAACTAACCCTTTGTTATCGCCTGTTCATAGCGTACTCCAACGCAATAGACTGGACCACGCCTAATCCTCAGGATCACCCGTCATGGTTTAACCAAAGCCAGGAGGAGACCGGATCGAAATGGCACCAAGGTCTGTACAAACACACCTGGAGACTCGCTTGGTGCTTACCCCATGTTCTCATCTAGCTACCTATCACCAAACGAATGTTCGCGGAGCAGAAGCTCGATTCAACTTCACGGGTATGGCCTGTAGTCAGGGCATCAATCCGCAAGTGCTCATTTCTTGGCTTCTCATCCTACAGGAAACTCTTTCAACATATACGGTTTTTCAAATACATCTTACCTCATTACCATCGACCCATCACTAAACCAGCCGTACACCGCCAATTTGACTACCGAGGATGCACTTCGGAGCAGTGCAGAGTCAGAAGCGAGCAATGCCCTGTTCTCCACGACGTCTCTCTCGAGCAATGCGCAGTTGACATACGCTCAACATGAGGTGGTGATCAGGAATGTGGGATTACCGGGAGGCGAGAACGGTGTACTGGGACTGGACTACATCGTGGTGGGTGGTATTCCCTTGGGAGCAGAAGGGTATGGCAAGCTTTTTTTCACAAGAATGGATACCCGTTACTGACGCTGTGGTGTTCCCTAGGGCTACCCTGACCAATACTACTGTTGACGATAATGATTCTACCCTAAATTACACTGGGTCGTGGACGACTAACAACGTCACTGACTTTTGGGGAGGCTCATCTGCGTATACCAACACTCCAGGCGATTCGGTATCGGTCTCCCTTGCTGGTTAGTCTATCCGTCAGGCTACTCTTTTTCCGCATCCTAACGCATATGGTTTCCGTTGCTACAGCTTCGGCAGTATATGTTTACGGTGACCAGGTCAACGACCACGGCTACTACTCGGTCTTCATCAACGATACTCAGATGGCGAATCTCACCGGACGTTCCGGATGCGCCGGATCGGACGGCGAAAAATCTTGTGAAAAGCTAGGAGCCCTTCACTTTTTCGCAGGAGGCTTGCCTGAAGGTCAACATAATCTGCGGATCGTGAATGGTGGCTCTCAGGGCGCTCAGACCTACTTTGGTACGTCGTCTCGCGTTTGTACGATCGTCTCAACGAAACTCACGACGTTTCTGTATACTTGGCAGATCTGGACAGGATCACTTATACCACTCCTTCAAACTACTCGACCCTGGTTCCCGCCACCAACTTAGATTGTCCGTTCATGAACTGCACCGCTACGGCAACGGTATCTGGCGCATCAGGTTCATCAAGCTCTTCAACACCGGTGAATTCCGTATCAGGCACAGCTTCCCCGCTCGCAACTTCGGCGACTTCCTCGACTAGTGGAAGTACAAGACTGTCGAACGCTGGGACTCGTACTTTGCTCGCTGCGGCGATGCTAATGCTGAATGTTTGGGGGAGCTCAATCTTGTAATGATATTATAAGATTATAGACTTCATTTGAGAGGTCATGCACGGTTTCCTACGAGAGGCCTGGGACTAGTCATCGGTAGGCGGATCTTTCTCAGCAAAAGGGTTTAGAGCAATGATCTGTACAATGGCTGCACTCTGTCTGCATAGCAGACCTAGATTCTGTAACGAGTATGTCCAACTCCAAGGGAAAGGCGAAGTGTCAGGGAAGCAAGAGGTGAACCAGGGGCGAAGTGAGATGTAACGACATTTCCCACAGAACCGAGACCCCATTTCCCTCATTCATGACCAGACATCAAAGAGGGTGTCGAAATGTCCACTTTGTTTGGTGAACTGCATAGCATCGTCAAGTCATCAAGTACTACAACGACACCACCGGTCCTGCTGACTGCCCTAAACTAGGAGCCGCTTTACAAAGCGGGGTTCTTGGTTCCGGGCTCGAAAGTGTAGGTCAAACTGCAAGAAAGCAAATATAAGGCTCCAAAAAGGTCACATGTCGCTAACAAATCTACTTACCCGCACTTTCCGCAGGACTGCCTGTCCTTGTGCCAAGCCATGAAGACACCGGCACCACAGGTGGGCTGAGGGCATTCTCGTCGCAATCGCTTGATACCGCCTTCAGAGTCGACCTTGTAGTACTTGAGAATGGCCATCTTGACCTTCTTCCTCTTGTGCTTGATCTTCTTGGGGGTGGTCTATAACGGAGGGATGTTATTTTAGTATTTGGTGACGTTTGATCCCGTAGATCACACAACGCACGTAGTTCTTCTTCTTCCTCTTCTTGGCACCACCTCGCAACCTCAAGACCAAGTGCAAGGTAGACTCCTTCTGGATGTTGTAATCCGAAAGAGTTCGACCATCTTCGAGCTGCTTGCCAGCGAAGATCAATCGCTGCTGATCAGGAGGAATTCCTTCCTTGTCCTGGATCTTGGACTTGACGTTGTCGATGGTGTCCGAGGACTCGACCTCGAGGGTGATGGTCTTACCCGTGAGGCTGTCAACATGGAGGGTTCTGGTTAGCTACGCACGCAGAACCCTCACGAAAGGTGCAACGTACGTCTTGACGAAAATTTGCATCTTGACGATGGAGGTTCTTTCTATCCAAGTAATGGAGTCCTGAACCAAAAAAAACAACGGGTTAATCAGTGCCGATAGTGACGTTCGGTGGAGACACGGCGTACCTAGAGCAAGAACGCTTGGGGAACAGGCGGTGGCGGGCGCGGTGACGGCGAGGGGAAGAGCGGTGGTGATTTCAATGCGTCGGACGGGCGGCAGCGGATCAGAGTCGGGCTGAAAGGGCTCAAGCGCAGACTCGTCGAGAGTCGAAGCGCAGTGCGCCTGTGCTTTCCGCTACACCAAGAGTGTATTCGAAAGCTAAACCCAACTCTGAGCCGAAGCCGGAGGCTTAGTCAGTCCGGGGCACCAAACCGTCACTCGATCTTCGGGCAGATCCGCAATAGGGTCAAGTAGCCAAAAGTTGGTTTCACATATTGAAGGCGAACAATTAGTATATCAGCAGTCGGCCGTACCATCGACATCACCGTTCGACTTGAGTATTTTCACTAACATCATGTTCGCCATCCGCAATCGTCTAGCCGTCCGATCGATACCGCTCCACCGCACGTTGCACACCTCCCCGCGCGTTCTGATCCGACCACCACCAATTACCCGTGTCGGACCACCATCGTTACCCAAAGCAGAGCAAGAAGAATTCGAAGCTCTTGTTCGTGCCGCGGGAGCCGGACAATCAGGCTCCGCAAACGCAGAACAGCTTAAATCTGCACTCAAGGCATCGGCAACCACCCCATCAGCTCCGGCAAAGGAAGAGTCGCAACTGCTGCAACAACATCCTGATTTGAGGAAACAGGCACCAGCGCAGTTTGCGGGTGAGGTCAATCCGTATACAGGGGAAGTAGGGGGTCCGAAGCGGGATCCGTTTTCTGCTGGTGATGGGGATTGGCAGTATAGCGGTAGAGTAACGGTGAGTGCCAATGGACAGTGACTTGACGGTGGCTGATGTCATCTGGACTGTATCCCGTGCAGGACTTTTAACTGTCGAAGGGCGACACCAGTGCGGAACGATGTCAAGACTACCAAAGATTGACAATGCAAGGCAAAGTAGTTGTAATCAACATATTAGAGGCAAATAATATATCCCGAATATCGCCTGTTATCCTACTACAGGGCGGACACCTACCCGGATGATTCTTGTCCACCCGGTTCCGCCGTGTCAACAAGCGCTCAGGGAAGGGAGTCCAGCTGCTCCTATCAGGCGTTGGAACTGAGGATCTTGATCGCGACAACTATGCCAAGCCAACCAAGCCATTTCACTCTCACATCACGCAGACACCAATACAGGGACTTCAGGCCGTAACCTCCTCCCCGCTCGGTGTTGATTCCCCTCGCTGCCTGGGCGTCCTCGGCACGACCGACAAATCTTGCATGATCTGATTCGGCTGCACCGTGGGGTCATCGTAGTTTGGCTGCAGCAATGTGCTCATCATAAACGTAAAGTCGAGTCCTGCCTCCCGCATCAGTTTTCGATTATGGAACGCGACAACGGTGAGCGAGTCGCGGATGACGGTCGGATCCTCAGAGGGGCCGTAGACTTGACGGCGGAAGCTTTCGGCAAAGTGGGTGATTTGCGATTGGCACCACTCGATGAAGCCTGCATGTACCGTTAGCCAACGGCGTGGAAGTGAGAAAGCGCTCACACCCACCTGATACCAACGAGTTGTCTGGAAACGCTGCCAGATACCAGTCACTCGTATGACGCAGGATCGTAAAAGTCACGATCGCCAACTCGCTAATGTAGGCCGGCACATCGCCATGATAACCAATCATTCTCGTCCGCTTGCCCAACAACTCTTTTCGAGCACGCAAGAACGCATTGCTCGCAGCCTGGGATTCCTGCAAGCGAGCAAGATGCGCGCTGAGGGTGATGACTTCTGAACGCCGGATATCGGGGTCTTGAAGGTCGACGGCTATTTGGTCGACGAATTCTCGCGCGAGCGCGTCCAGACGGGCGGATATACTGGGATCGGGGAGGGACTTGGCGAGTGCGCTCGAGAGGTAACCTCGTGCTGCAAAATACGTTAGAAGTGGCTACAAGACCGTAGCAGCTTGCCCACCTTTTAGAACGAGCTCGACCGACTGATTCCAGTCCTTGAGCGCGATTGCCATTGCCAGGTCGTCTTCAAACGAATCAACAGATGAGCTGTCCGTCGGCATGCCATCCGCTGCAGCTAAGGCTGCGGGTATGCGAGGTACTCGAGGCACGGGTGCATTTCTCGACATGGAAACCTGAAAGTGGAATTCACGTCAACAAGGCCCCGCGTCGAAGCATTCGCGACCGCACTTGCCTCTCCCGTCCACATGCTTTTCCGCCTCTCCTGTTCCTTCTCGCTCTGCTCTCGCTTCTTTTCGCGAAGCTCGTTGGCGACCTGCCGGAATGCCATCAGGAGTGCACGCTTGTCTTCCGAATGATTCGTGCGGTAGACGTAGGTTTCTTTACCCCGTTTAACCTTGATGGCATTGGTCAAGTCTAGAATAGGAACATCAGTCGAAGCCCTTGGAGGTCACCACCGCTGCGCACCTCCGCTGTCCTTGATATCTGCAACCGTGATCTCGCTCAAGGTGAAGCACCGTTCGGCTACCAACTGGCCTCCATCACCGTCCCCGATAGTCGCTCCCCGCCGATCCATGTGGATCGGCAACCCCAAGCTTGCGCTTCCTGACAGCGACCAACATTAGATCGTTCAGCAAGAACAACTCGACGAGCTGTTTCGCTTTGTACGTTGCCGGGTTAAGCTCGATGAAACTTGATGCTTCACAGACGAGGTGTCGACCGGACGTGATAGGCAAGTATTTCTGGGATCCCGAGATTTGTGTCCACAGCGATTGCAGTTGCGCGCGGTACATATTCTGGAGATCGAGAATCGAGTTGCGGACGGTCTTGCGGCGTTCCACTGCGAATGGGCGTTAGCGTATGAATTTTGCGACGGCCGCCATGTACTGACAGTTGTTTAAACCACTAGATATGGCGGATCCCACATCCGTCGTCGGGTCCACTCCGTTGTTGAGAAGCTCGGGTACCGTCTTCCATTCACTGATGAGGTCCTTGAGCTCGAGCATTTCGTTCTCCAGGGTTGATATCTCTTTAGAGACGGCCACAAATTCGCCGTAGCTGCGAGCCGCCGGGTGAGTGAGGGAAGCCGCGCGTACGACAGGATGGCTTACTTTTGAAACACGTTCCGTTTGAGCTGCAACGGTTTCATCAGCGCCTGAAACTCGATCACTCACCACATGCAGCTTACCTGTTCCGCGTTCTCCGCCTTGCGTCTCTGTAATGCCTGTTTGAAAGACTCGACTTCGTCCTCTGCCGCTCCTTCGAGAATCTCCTTGATGTCTGTCGGCATAAATTGATCAGCAAAGGCCCGACGAGGCATTCGTGGTGACACTCACGCGCATTGACATCCACACTTGGATCTTGCAACGGCTCAAGATCCCATTGCTGCTGCTCTCCTACTTGCCGAATAACCGCCACCTCGGCCTCCTCTTCGTCTTCCTCCTCAATCCCGGTAAATCCCATCCCCGTGGATACCGGCGGGACGAAGGAGGGACCAGTGAAACGGGACGTACGTCGAGCATACGCGTTGGACCCCTTCCGACCGTCCACACCCGAAGCGAGGCTGTAAGACGCAAACTTGTTATTCAAGGCGTCGACGGTGTCGGTTCCAGGCGGATCGACATGCAACTCGTAGCCATTGGCGGGCATGACGTCTCCGACTCCGACGAATTGAGCAGAGGTGCCATTCTGTGGTGTCTCCAAGGTCGATGAGCCATCAGACGGAATGGGGGGCGTATCGGTAGATGCAAGCGGATCGTTGTATCTGATGATGGAAAACGGCGATTCAGTGTGAGAAAACGCAGTGCGACTCCGCGGACCAGAAAGGATGCAGACTACACCGATACAAGGGATAGGCAACACGGAACTCTGCAACTCGTAAGTTTGCTGCTCGAGGTGTTTATCACCGATATCCTTCGCTCAAAGTGTCTCTTGATCAGTGGACCAAGTACGTAACCCGCCCAGCTTTCTGACCTCGTACGACTCGCTTCAGATTGTGATCGCGTTCACCATGCCTCGAGGTCGAATGCACAGCTCGACGTCGGCCTGAGGAAAAGTATTCTCGCTGCACTCTCCATACCGCCCTTCCGCGGACGCTTCGCCTTCAAACTCACCTCAACGACAACCTCTTCCTGATCTTCTCTCCTACCCGACTCATCCTACGCTTCTCTTTGCCCTCGGCCTCCCGGATCACATCCACCCTCCTCACATACGACGGCGTCCTCTTTGCTGCCCCTTGTCTCACCGCTGTATATCCGGCTGAAGGGATGGACGATGGGTTGAGGGAGCTTGATGGGATGTGGTGGACGGGTATTTCGGGGACGGCGTCGAGTCCTCGTTGGAAGCTCGAGGTGACTTGTTGTGGAGGAAACTGGGAGGCGCGACGTGTACGGAGGGACGACATGGTGGCGCTGGTGGAATGGAAGAGATCAAAAGACGGAAAGAGAGGTCAAGACAACAGCACGATGCATATATGTTATATCATAGATATGCATGACTCATGGCCATTTTGCTTCCGCATTCTATCCAGGGGGCGCGCGCCGCCTCCCTAATTGCTGCTCCCGTTGCCTTCTCGCTTGGAAGACCTTTCCGTTAGATACGAGCTCCCCTTGTCGTTGATCGAAATGGAACTCATATCAGCCGGTTCTCAATCCCGAGAGCAAGACAGGTCGACTTTGAATAATCGAGGTTCTTTGCGACATTTCCAAATCCATAGTTCTATGGCACGAATATTGCTACATGTCAGGTACACCCTATATTGATACAAACGGTCCTTCCGTCTTTTAAACTACGGCCTCGTCCTCCTCCTTCTCAGCTGCTGACCGCTCGACGTGGTACGATGTGCCTCGGTTCATCTTCGAACGCTTGGCGGAAGATCGGAACTCGTCCTGACCGAAATTTTCCGTGACGGATCCGATCTTGTAGGTTTTCCACGATCGAGTGGGGACACCGAGGTCCATCATAACTGAAATTTGTTCAAGGCTCAAACCCAAGCTTTCGGGCACACAGAAGTACACGAACAGCTGACAAGAGCGAGATCGCGGTCAGAACAAAAGCGACCGTCACTCGAGCGATCGAGCGACTCACGACTGAAATCACACCCCCTCCCGCATAAATCCACCCAACCATGGGGCCCAGGCCTGCAGACTCTTCGTCGAACAAGTATGGCAAGGTAAAGGTGACTGCCCATGCGCAGATCCAGAAACCAGCTGTACCGACAGACATGATCTTGGTCTTATTTTTACCGTGAGACAACTCGGTCGCGACGGCCCATGCAAGAGGACCCCTAAACGAATAGCAACAAATCAGCGCTGATCAAGAAAGGCGGATACCTAAATACGCACCAGGCCAAATTGAAGAAGAAGACGTAGAGCATGATCATGGCGACGATGGCAGTGTTCTCAGAGTCAGTCCTCTCCTTCTTAATACCAATCGCGCCAATGACAATGTCGGTGATAGTCATCAGGATACCGGTCGAGATAAGCAGAGGTCGTCGGCCGATTCGATTGACGAGGAAGAGCGACACAATGACACCAACAACTTCGATGACGTCGACAATGATGGTGTACAAGAATGCATTGGTCTGCCCGATATCGGTGAAAAATCGCGTGGCGTAAGAGAAGATGAACTGGACGCCAGAGATTTGCTGGCAACAGAGGATACCAAAGGCGCAAATGAATCGTCGTCGGTCAGCAGGAACCCTGATGAGGTCCATCCACCGAGACTGGTTGCCTTCGTTGTTCTGCTCGGCCTTGCGCGCTTCGACCAAGATTGAAAGTTCGGTTTCAGCGTCGACGTCGTCGTTCTTCTTGTGGATAGATTCGAGGGCGCGGAACGCCTGTTCGTCTCGTCCTTTCGAGGTGAGCCATCGCGGCGACTCGACGACAAAGTAGGAGCCGATAAACAAGGCCAGGGTGATGACGATGTTGAAAGCGATGGGGAAACGCCACGAAAAGGTGTTTTCATAATCTTTGGTGCCCTGGGCAATGACAGCTCCTATGACCTGTTAAGCAAAAGGTTCAACGCCTACCGTCACCCGGTTGCCCTGCGAGACTTACCTGACCGATGGCCAAGGTCAGCTGCCAAGTCGAAACCACGGATCCTCGAATCGCAGCAGGGGGGATTTCTGACAAGTACATCGGAACACAATTACTGATGATACCGACACCAACACCGAGGACGAATCGGCCAACAATGAGAAGGGGTACCGACCCGACAACGATCAATTGCAGAATGCATCCGATAGTGACGATGACGACCGCTCCTCGGAGTGCGCCCTTTCGACCGAGGTAGTCACCCAGGAAGGACGCTCCAATGGAACCAAAAAATTCACCAGCCTGGACGATAGAGGCAAAGACGGCGGTGATGGTGGACGTGAGTTGGTAAGAACCATCCGGTTGGAGGTCACCGAAATCTCGCAAGAATCTGGGCATCTCCAGGATACCCGTGAAGTAGGTTCCGTCATAACCGTAAAGGAAGGCGCCGATAACGAATACCTGGTCGCAAGAACAATTGGAAGTTAGCTTTTGCGTTTTGTGGACGATGGACACCAACTCACACTACAGTAGAATAGCGCTCGGTGGTTGGATTTGTGCCATCTAGAGTGACCAGATTGATAAGATTTCGGCTATACCGACTGCTCACGCTTTACTCACGGCGGGCGTGATTGAAAACCAACGAGCTCGTCGGTTCCAGAAGGAATAGCGGCTACCATCTTGAACGTTTCAGGTCAATATGGACCAGGCAAATGTCTGACTTCGAACCACCCCGGGATTTATGGCTAGCTATGTATATATATATTTATCATTGCAGATGGCCCTGTAGTGTGCTTGCGTGCTTGTGAACTTTCTGTCGTTGCGAAAAATGGGGAACCGGGGAAGACTCACGCCCCCTGTCTACGAGGCCAGGATGTCCAGGAGGGATAGTCATCGTCGTCTTCCGGGCTGTTCTGCTTCTTGCAGAACCTGCGCTGCATTCTCGACGAGGGGGCTAGTTCGTTTCGAAGTCTCGACAGGCAGGCTACGCAGCTCCCGACTGCAACCGCCGGGGAAGGCGAGGGGCAACAGATATCTACCTTGCAGGTCACCTCCCTGCTACCTCCATTGCCACTAGCGGGTCACTAGCGTTCTCCGATTCTGTTCCGAATTCTGGTCATGTGAATGATGTTTTTCAGGGTGTTCAGTCGTTATTGGCCGAGTTCACATGCAAAGATCAGGTGCAAGATCTATTGCCGAGAAAGCCATTTCACCAGTGGCCGTATTAGCTGCGGTATGACTTTAGCTATGACTTTCGTGTCTGACGGGTTTTATAATTTTAGCCAGCTCTTTGGCCGCCGGTAACATTAATTCCACAGTTCCCTGCGCTTCTGTTCCAGTCACATGTGCAACGCCCAGCACCGAGCAGAGCTCGCCAGTGCCGAAATAATGTGTTTTGCTTGGACCTGGGCGTACCTGGAAAATCTGGGAGCTGATCTGGAGATCAGGTGCAACTGAGGTCCCTGCTTCGCCATCTTGGCTTGTGATCTTGTGAAGGCTATCGCGAGTGTAAACATCTCTGCAATGGCAGGAGAAAATGCCAACTGTGCAACGGTCAGTCAACGGTCGCAACAGCTGGCGAGCTAGCTGGCGCAACATCGAAAAAGGGCTGATCGGTGAGATACCTTCGCCTATCTTGAGATCAAAGTTGCCGAGCCGTCCCGAATCATCGCCGATATACAGCCGGCGGCATTCGCTGCGGTAATTTCCAGCAGCGGACTCATTTAGCAGACCAATAGCTAGGCTGCTAGGCTGTAAAGCGGCTGCGGGCTGGTAGAGCTGCTGGTAGCTGGCTAGTCTTTATTGTACTATTGTTCACCATATACCATGTAGATCGCTTGGAATGATGGTTCCACGAACATCGTGAGAATTCATGCACTCAAAGCCAGAAGTCGTTCCACCTGTGAGCCGGTCGCCGTCGAAGTTCCCAGGTGGACATGGGGTGCCTTCTGTCCGCAAGGGGTGGCGCATCTTATCCTCCTTCAATCAACTCGCCACGACTCGGTTGGCTGCTCAACTTCAAACACCAAATGGAAGTCGTCCTATTGGAGTTGCAAAAGACCGCTTAGCGACTCCGATCTTAGGTCACTGCTATTGCTAGGTCATGGTGATATTCGAAGACTCAATTTCCGGACGCCTGTTTCGCAAAGTCAGGGAATCCCCCACGCTACAGTCATGTCAAACAGTAGCATATCGGCTGCGGGCTTCATGCGGCATACTGCCACAAAGGGAACGATGCCGACCTGACAAGATCTTGTCGCCCGCAACACTTATCGACTGTAGCCAGGGGCCTGTCGCTAGCCCTAAAAGCGCTGATTCGTAGATCATCGCCAATTTCGCAACGCAGATGTGTATCGACGGCGTCAACTGACGATATTGGCAAGTATTCCAAAGAACGCTGAAAGCTGCCCGGTCTGTAAAGCGTCAACACATTGGCAGAGGAAGGGCTGCGCCTGATCAAAATGGGGACTATGGATACAGGTGGAAAGGTGGTACTATCCTACAGGCTGACGTGATAATGTCCCTTTTATGTGCGTCTCGTTCAAATGCCTGTAATGGGAGACATCGTCTGCACTCAGTGTATAGCTCGAAAGGCAGAATAATAGAGTACACTGCGATAGGATCGACACTTACAGTAGGAGTAGTCTATGTCAGGCCCCACTGACCAAAGACGATGGATCCACAAACTGTGCACTGGCGGTCGATGCATCCAGTTGTCGGATTCCAGTTCAATCCGTTGCGGTTGGAATTACCTTATCCCTGTCCGCCTCCTTCTCCGCCTGTGTCAACAACCTACCCTTCTCCCTCTTTTCTTCTCTCTCGCTGTATCGATCATTCAGCAGATCCATATGCGGACCGATGAGCACCGAGACCTTAACGAGTTCTTCGCAGACGTCGACCAATCTGTCGCGGTTCGAGGATGGCTTGATTCGGCCTGCAGGCGAAAAGTTTTTCCATGCAAGAGGCAATGATGACTGTGCGTTTGGAGCTTGGTAAGTAATCTCCCCATATGAATCGTTGAAGCAGGACATACCTGGTTGGGAATTACAAACATGCGCATCCATCGTCCGAGAATACGCAACGTATTGACGGTGTTAAACGACTGGCTTCCACCATTGACCTATATACACAGGAGAAGGAAGGGTTAGAATCCATCATCGCCAACAGAGGATATATCGCCAACCTGCGCAAACCCCAGTATTCTCCCCTGCGTAGGTCTCACTGATCCGGTTGAGAGAGGAATCCAGTCGATTTGATTCTTCATGACTGCTGTGATATTTCCATGCTGTTCCGGGCTGCACCAGAATTGGGCTTCACTCCATATGCTCAAATTTCGGAGTTCCTGCACTTTGGGGTGGTCATGTTGTACGTCGTCCTTGACGGGGAGTCCCTGGGGGTCGTATACTCGAACATCGCAGCCTATCCGGTCGAGAATCCGTGCTGCCTCGTAAGCCAGGAGTTTCGAGAATGACCTGCGACACGATAACGGCTCAGTCCGGGACCTGTCCAGTGCAACGAAGACCTCTACGGGGCATAGTGGACTGACCTTTCACGAAGACTGCCATACAGCACCAGTATTTTGATCTTCTCGTTCCGTGTCTGATGAAGCTGAGTGACGGCTTCTAGGTCCAGCTTCTGCACCCAGTCTTCGCTCTCCACGGCTTTTGACCCATCCGGCAGAGTTTCCGCTCCGGGAACGGGCGAAACGTTGAACACCTTGTAGGGATCGGTGGACATTGCTACACCGAAGCGGCTGGGGATGGACAAATGTTTCGAGACTTGACGCAAGCGGGGAAGAAGCATTCAATGGGGTGACTGGTATTTCGGAAACGCCTATCAGCCGAAATGCGGACTGGATGTCTGGGCGGATCACTTGAAAGGGAGGGAAAAGGACTATGTCCAACAGCTTCAAAGTGACTGGGACTCACGACTGACTCACTGTCCTCCCTTTAAGAACCTTTTCAACCAACTCGACAAGCTGTGCACGCCCGCTGAAACATACGTTGAAGATCGAAGAAGACTTTTCTTGAATTCGAAATTCATCAACTGCTCGATCGAGGATTATACGGCGCGCATGGAGCGGCCACGCGGCTTCCGACGACTTTGATTTTGCAGATGACAAGAGAAATATCACTCATCGGGAACACCATTTCGGAACCTGCATGTCATGCATTGACAGCATTGGATGTCAGCTGGCTACTGCATATGCGTTCAACGGGTCGATCAAGAGTTCTCCCAGTAGATCATTCCGGCAAGAACAGATCCCTATGCAGTGCATTCCCTAGTCATTACATACCGATACGCGGCCTCCATGACGCTTGCCACCGGCATAGTCGCCAGAATAATTGTCATACAGCCCAATACAGAGGAACCCCCCTGCCGCCAGGGGCCTTCCAGGAGTGAAATATAAATGCTCCAGAGAATACAACTAATAAACTCATAGAAGGACGCGACGCCACATGTCCAGGTTCTTCGCCAAGATGCCGTCATGCAATTTTTGCCACTCCTTTGCTGCCCGGACATCTCGACTGCCCGTGGAAACAGGGTCTACGCGCATTCTCCGCAGGGCCGATATCTCGCTCTCGCTGATGTTGCGGTGCAAGAATGATGGGCCGTCCAGATACGTATAAGCTCTTAGTAGTCGAGATGAGCCTAGGACAGGAACCTGTAGGAGGAGACGAGGGATCAGATGGGTCACTCGTGTTACGTCCTGCGAGGCACGTTTTGCGACTTACCCTTCCGATCACAGCGGCCGCGATGGATGAGGATGTCGTCTCAAAGTAAGGTCCTTGTTGAGCAAATGCGGGAAGGATGATATCCTGAGAGAATGAAGCGCATCGTAAGCTCTTTTTCTGTCCCCCGGAGTATCGGCACAAAGGAGGCTACTCACCGAGGTAGCAATCATGGCGTAAAACTCGGGATAAGCCAATCCCTCATGGATCTGGACGATATTCTCCAGCTCGACGGGAACAGTGATCGTCGAGTCCTTGGGACGCTGGCCCAAGAGGAGTAGTTGAAAGGGCGAAGCATCTTCACCCTTTTTGGGGACTGCTGGTGAACCCGCCTTGACGGGTTCATAACCCCAAACGCCAGCGTCCGCCAAAAGCGATTGATGGAGATGTTCGAACAGTTTTCGATAATTCCTGCGGCCGTGTTCAATGTTTCCTTGTACAATGGCCCGGCTGGGGAAGACGGGCGGGGGTGTCAAGAGCGTGCTTGGCGTATAGGGGAAAATCTATGGTGGGTTATCCCAGAGTCTGGCAATTAGTCCTCTTTGCCAGCAAACCGTCACTCTCTACTGGTACTTACCGGTAGCAGGACTTGAATCGGAACGTTTTCCCATATGCGCGATTCCTCGTTCTCCGCCCAGATCTCGATATCTTTTCTGACTTCCAGTGCAACGTGGTCGCCCAGCATGACCAGTGTCAACCTGCCTTGCTCTGCCAAAGGCGACCAGTCCTGCTTGTGCTTGTGATACAGCGCGGGCCCTGAATGGTGTACGACACAAACCACGTGAACGTTGGATCGAAGAATGCTTTCCTTGAGCAAGGGAAGCGACGAGCTGCAAGTGGAGAGGACGAGGTATTCGATCGAGTCTTCTTCAAGTCTCTTGTTTATTGTCGCTCCGGACCCGTATGGGCTTTCGGTCCTCGCTGGGTAGATATCTCTCAAGACGTCGGCAAAAGAATATCGGAACTGACCTGGGTTGAAGGAGTGTTCGGTGAATCCCATCGGTCGTCGCAACAAAGGGGACTTACATATCAGGAGTGGGTCTACGCCAGCCTTGTGAAGGGTATATGCCAAAGCGCCCACGACCTCTATTCATCCGAGTTGCATGGGACGCCATTGATGAGCTGCCTATACGAATCATGCAGGACCTGAGAATTAACTCACCATCATGTATGCCTTGTTCATATATCACCACCTTGTCTCCAGGCAAACCCCGTTGCAGCTCGAATGGCGATATTGTCGGCCTCCAGGGCACGTCGCGCGTCCAGCCAGTCGTATCTCTTGTCGAACCGAGGTAGAGGTAGCCGAAGACCCCCACGAGCGAAAGGGCAATTATTGTCCAGCGTGCCGCAGGCAAGCCCCTTATCAGTCTGCCCATCTTCCGTGAGCGCCCAAAGAAATCCTCGAACAGGGATAGGGGGGAGGACAAAGCATGGAATGTCGCTGGTCCTCACTCTGAAACGCAAGAAGATAGAAATCAGTGAAAGTACGGCACCCCGCGCTCGCCCTGCCGGGCTGATGGAACACGCGCTTCCGCGGTTTTTAACGTGGCAGGACCGTCAAGTGAGTCACCTGCCTGCACGCGGCCAGGTTATTATGTAGAGATCAGTGTGTCAATCTTCTGTGTTGATTGACAATCTAATCCGCAGCCATGACCCGACGAAGACCTTTCGGGCCGCTGCAAGGGTCCGCCTGGTCGGCGTATCCCTTCAAAACCCTCCTGCTCCTGGTCGTCGCCTTCATCGTTGGGTATTCGGTCTACCAATGGGACAACCGGCGACGACTGGGAGTCGGCTGGCGCGGAGGGTATATTCGCGGCAGTCTATCCTCATACCCCCATTTTTGGGATTCGATCTCGCCAGGGTCGTCGAGGGACCCGACCGCTGGACCAGGTTGGCTGAATCAATGGCGATGGGTGCCCGCCAAAGACGGCCTTGAAATGCACGGGTTTCTCGACAAGTTTATCGAGAAGAGAGGCGGAGACGTGGTCGAAGCTGCTGAGGAGGAGAACGATGTGATGGACTGGGCGAGGAATAGAACCATCGTGAGTGTCCCGTCAGAAACTCAGAATACGCCTGCCTGGTTTCTCAATGCTGCCCGATGCTGACCAAACTCATATCACGGCCGCTGCCACCTTCCTTTCCCTTAGCTCTTCTTGGGAGATTCCGTCGGCCGAGAGCTCCAGAATGCCTGGTGCAGAGCTATTGGACAAGATCGAAAGTCGATCAAACTGAACGACGCGGATGCTACCAACGACAAAACGACGACTTCTGTTTGCGAGCATTCGTTCTACGGGGTCAAGGCTGTGTTTAGCTTTTTATATGGGATGGTAAGTGCGGATCTGGAACCTTGTCAAGAAAGCAGGATGAATACTCAGTCCTGTTCTCTCCTCACTTCCGGTAGACAAACTACACCAAACCTGGTGGCAGCGAAGTTGTTTCCGGCGAATGGCCACCGGGACCATGGGGATATGAAGATCGAATACCAGAGATCAATGGCCAATTGGAACGGTTGAATGAAATGTCCTTGGACGAGGGTGCTGGGCCGAACAAATACGCCCCGGATGTGATTGTTCTCAATTCGGGCGCGTGGGAATTCAAGGTGAGCAGTGACGTCTGCGCTGAATCGCCCTGGCGTCTTCCCCAACGCTTTAAGCTGATCAGAAGGAAACCCCTGTCGGCTCCCCATAGTACATGTATAGGAGGGATTTGCAACAAGGTCTCAAGGCACACGATATCCAGCGGGACGAGGTGAGTCGGGTTAAAGAGCGGAAATTACGTCCAGGACAGCTACTGACCGTAAATTCTGTTTCTCGATACTTCGCTGGACTCCATCCGCTACGTTTCCTCGTGATACAACCGTGTCCTATCTCGCCCGCCAATGACGATGACAACGTCGTCGCGCCGTATCATCCGGTATCAACAGTTGCTGGAACTCGGCGAGCGATTGAGGGGCGCTTTCAACCTGATACGGGAACTCTGGCCAAAAGCGGAACTGGTGTGGGTGGAGGTACAACCTTTTGACACGGACGATTTCGGGGCCAGATGGTTTTGTGAGTACCGCAGGTTGACGATGTTGTGCGCGAGTCCTTGCGATGGGCGACTGACTCCGTTGGTTGATCGCTCGATCGTGCAGGGGCAAAGGGACTCATCAACTCGCCCGAAATCGATTTTGCCGGACCCATCGACCACTGGCAATCTGCTAATCCACTCTTCCCCCCGCTATTCACTCGGCGCCGCGTCTCGCAATTTGCGGCCACTTACCGTCAGATCGCTCTTGACGCTGGGGTGGAGTCGGTAGACTTTTGGAAAGTAGCCGATGCGATGGAACCGGGGAAGTTTTATAATGGGAGAGACGCCATCCATCCGAGTGAGGATCCGTGTAGAACGATCGTGGATATGGTGCTGGAAAAGTTGTATAAGGCGGTCGGCGGGGACAGCTAAGCATGCAATATATGGGAAGCTACGCCGCTCAAGTTTTACCCAAGGTCTTTGGCCACCGTTACCGGGGTGTCCGTTATGATCTCTGGTATCCTCCACGTCATAGCGACTCTGCCGACCCGCTTACGTAGTGACCCGGGGTCATCGTCTGTTCAAGTCTTGGTCAGTGTAGCAATACGCGCGTATGCAATTCGGCGATCATAAGGAATTGCTGGAACTCCATATTGGGAAACGGCAATATAACACAAGTAGAGTCACTGGCCCTCCGCTAAATTTTACTTCTCAAGCATGCAGCATGTTGAATCTACGATTCTCTACAACTCAAACCTGATGGTCCGCCCTAAACCCTCTTTACAGTTACCACAAGGTCAGGAATTTATGCGATCTGTTATACGAGAATGCTATGGAGCCCTAGATGACTTAGAAGACAGTTAAGACAGGACGAGCCCGTGCGAGGTCTAGGTATGAGCGAGTAATACGCGGGTAGTCTGTGACGAAGCCCTCAGATCCTATTAAAGGAAGTCCTCTTGCATCTCAGGCATGCTTCGTGAAATTTCCAGAATAAGCTCAGCCAGAAATTGTCCATAAGCCTACGCAAGCTCTTCAATGAGCAACGTAACGGTACATAGCTCACGAACCGACGCACCAGGATCCTGGAGCTATGGAAGCCCCGCGATTGTCCCTGAGTAATGTCAATCGTTTGCAACATTAGCTTTCCGGGCGCGTTCAGACAGAATCTTCTATATACTATGCCCTGTCCATCTCGCCGAAGCCACCTGCAAGTACGGGACAGCTCATCAGCAGTTGACCAAACAATTCGCAAAAGCCTAAGACTTGCTGTGATTCCGGAAAGACCGTGTCATTGTGAATTGCGTAGTAGTTGTGGTTCATCAGTTGAGCCAGAGTTGCATAATCCATTGCGAAGCCCCCAACATCCATGATCTTATGCGCAGAGACATGATGTCAGCGCGCCTGACGTGCATTTCTGAGATCGGTGACTTTCACTCACCTCGATGACTGAGCTCCCTGGCTTCATCCATAACTGATGGCTGAGACCGTTTCTATGTATGACAGCGTTCAGTGCAGAGAAGTCCCTTGGGAAGGCTGGGACATACATGGCGGAACCATGGTGTGCATTTCCTTGATAGCATAGGAGATCGAACTCCGTTTTTCGATCATTGGACCCGTCTCCGCCAGCCAGAGTAGCCTGGAAACCCTTTACAAGCCGGGAAGGTGCAGGGAGTACGAGAGCCCGCGTGTATTGTTAGTCGCAGTCTTCAGTGGTAATACGATGCAACCTGTTAGAGTAAATGGCAATCGCAGGACGAAGACGCTGCTTTCGGGATATCCACTTGCCTTAACAGTTGTTCCCTGACATGTCATGTGAAGACGGAGATGGAGTGGCGGTATTCACACAGTGGCCGCTGTGCTAGGTCTGGCAGAAAAGTATTGGGCAAACACGGTCGCGTTTCTCAACCCCAAAAAAAAGAAGGGCAGAAGGATGGTATACAGGTTCATAGATCTTTGCTGTAATTTCAAGTAGTCTCTGTCGAACGACCCGCGACAGCGCAAGCACAAACACGTGAAAATGCAAACAGGGTTTCCTTCGCCCTGACATGTCTACCACCTTGTTACGGCATACGCGTCTCGTTCCTTTGCCATCTTACCTCCTAGACTAACGAGGAGTAGACAAAGGACACTTCAGGGCTTCAGGTTTTCAGATTTCGCCTTCGTCGCAGAGTCGGACAATTAGAAGGGGCTTTGCGGTTATCCTTTCGCTTTTAAGAACGGCCCCAAGGCGAGAGGGTGCATATAAAGACAGCGATGAGCCAATAGACCCCAAAATCGGATGAAATATCCCTCCTGAACATCGACATCCTTTCCTTGCCATTGCATACCTCAAGTCGACATGTCCTCGTCTACAGCAAGACTCCACGAACAAAAGCTCAAGACTCCAGGAACCGGTGGAGGAGAGCCCATCCACCCATGGGCAGTCACGGTCGAAGCGCCTCAAGGCGTACGTCGCAGAGTGACCTCAATCGGAGTAGACTTGCGAGTCGCTAACTATGTGCCATTCTGATAGGAGAGTCTTATTCCGGAAGGGTAAGTCGGTCTGCATGACCTAGCGATGCGTGATGGGAGATTTTGAACTTGTCTGAACATGTATCTGCCGACGAATAGATATGGCATCAAGTATAATGCGTATCATACTCTGTGAGCAGTAACGTGAGGGAATCGTCGGCAACATCGCTGACACGCCGGATATGCGTTTGATTATGCAGAACGGAGGGGGTCTTGTGAGTCACAGCACGTACTGCGTGTATTCTCAGCTGATTCATAATCCTTCGCCTTTTATAGCTTACCTACAGGAACACTTCTTCCCGGAGGAGCTGTCTTCACCATGTCAGCGGTGCTCGAGTTTCCGACATGGATTCCGCCAGGTGAGTGATGTGGGAGTGCTATTCCGGACTCGGAGCCCTGGTCAGCCTATCTGACGAAGTCCTTTAACGATCTCCGTAGGAACCAAGATGCCTGGAGGAATGGTAACGCCGGTAAGTTTGGATGACGGAAAGCGGATTAGCGAACTGGTATGACGATCTTATTACAAGGTCTCGATGGCAAAGCCGGTCAAGTTTGAGCAAGAGAGGTATCAACCTCCGGCGGAACCTGTTTGCCGGATCATGTGATCTTGAGAAATTGCTGATACGCAATAATTCAGGACTTGCCACTTATTTGCTGTGTCGCCTGAGCCCAAGAAGAGTTCACAGCGCCAGATGTTCTAGAGCGTCGGCATCGCATGTATACCCTATCGGTGGCCTGGCCTCGTTTGATGTTTTGGTTACAAAATTGAAAGTCCCTATTCCATCGTGTTCCCTAACCATTGGCCACACCGCCGGCATAGCTGCCGGCATTCACTGTTCATCCGCGAACGCACGAGCCCAGCGAGTTGGCTACAGCTCGCGTGCTTTGACGGCCCATTGCACAGCCGGTACCTGTACACACGCACGGGCCGAACCTGGGTCACCTTCGTAGCGAGATGCAAAGACGTTGCATTCGGCCCTTGCGACCTTGAAAGTTCTGCTGACCTTGTCCCATCGAGCCAGAGGGTCGAGGCGACACTGCACAGATACGGTCGCAGAAGCTCCAGGGAACAGCGTCGCGGTACGAGCGAAACCGATAAGGACCCGAGAGTATCTGTGGCATCGCTCGTGGGAAACGTTCCAGCATAGATTTGAACGACACCCGAGGAGGTGTGACGACCGTTGTTCCTGGCGTTGACCCGAACAGTAAAGAATCTGTCTTTCAAACCCGAAGGCAGCTGCAGGTCGCCTTCGATTAGGATATCGCCATAGCCCAATCCGAAACCGAAAGGGTAGGCGGCCTGCTTTCGCTTCCGTTGGAGTAGACGGTAACCCCAGAACCGATCATAGACAACAGACGTGGCATTCATGTCAATATCGGCGATATCGAGTTCGGATTCGACGATGCTGTACGCCAGTCGCCCAGCAGGTTCAGATTCCCCAAAGAGGACTTGGCGAAGAGCGTTTCCGGATTGACATCCGGCGTAACCGGTCATCATGATCGCCGCGGCCCTTTCGCGCACGCCCAAGGGTAAGACGACGGGCTCACTGGCTTCCACTGCCACAATCGTCTTGCTTCCCGCGATATCCACAATCGTATTCATCAACTGCTCGTCTGCAGGTTTGAGGCGCAATGATTTCCGATCGCCTCCCGCGATACCGCCCTTGAGGATCCTCATCAAGCCCAGGGCCTTGTTGGCCACAAAGCTAAGCGCATGGGCGATCCTGATATGTGGCGCGACGAATGGCAACGAAGCGGCCATACCGACCGGTTCAAAGTTGGCGACGAATTCCCCTTCGTCCGCTCCCGTGTACCCGACCAGAACAAGAACGATATCGGCTTTAGCGCATTCACGCTCCACTTGGCTAAGATCATGGCCGTCAAGGTAGGTGATTGTGACTCCGGCCTGTGATTTCAAGCCTTCGAGCGGACTGACGACTGTCCGATCTGGGACGTAGGATGAACCATCGACCCCCCGTCTGTTTGGATGCAGCTAGTTCACCCACGACCAGAATGCGTTGACCCCGAGGCTGAATCGGTAGTAGGTTCTCGCCTCCATCGGTCAAAGGAGAGTTTTTGAGCAAGACGAAACCTTGCGATGCGACCCGTCTAGCCAGATCTCGGTGCTCCTTGCTCCCTGCGACATCGGCCATCGGCGCAGCGGTAGCTGCCATTCGAGCATAGTATTTGAGTTGAAGTCGCATGATCCGTTTAGCGATCCGCTCGACGTCGGACCAATTGACTTGACCTTTTCTCAAGGCCTTTGCCAGATGTACGGCGCGATTCGAGCGCAAGGGCATTTCGACATCCAAGCCGGCTTTGACGCTCCTTGCGGCGTCTCGAGTGCCCCATAGCCAATCCGAGGTGACGACGACATCTTCATACCCCCATGTATCCCTCAGCACGCCATTCAACAGTACCGCATTATCCCCCGCATACTCTCCATTCACCGAGTTGTACGCACTCATCACGCTCTCCGCCCCACCTTCCTCCAAACACTGTCGAAAATGCGGCAAGAAACACTCATGCAGCACCTCTTCCTCGCACTGAACGTCGACATCGAATCGCTTATTCTCCATCGAGTTGAGCGCAAAGTGTTTAACGCAGGCGATGGCGTTTTCTTGGACACCCTGGGTAAGTGCTGCGCCCAGCGTTCCGATCAGGAGTGGGTCTTCTCCGTATGATTCTTGAGCGCGACCCCATTTCGGGTTCGGAGCGAGATTGACGCATACGCCGCCGTAGTAGTTTCCCCCGAGCGCTCGTAGTTCCCTCCCCATGGCGAGGCCCTGTCGTCGGAATCAACAGCCGATCAGAGGTCTTGGTCTTCTGATGACAAGAAAGACACAACCACTCACCACTTGCTCCTCTAGTTCTGGATCCCAAGTCTGCGCCCTCGCAGACGTCACAGGAAACGCCGTGCCCTTCTTACAAAGCTGAATCCCTCTTGGACCATCACTGAACCGAATCCCAGGCAATCCAAGCCGTTCGATAGCTCCCGCCTCGACAGGCTTGTAGCAGTACCCATCAATGAAGAAACTGGTAAAGAATTGACGGAAACCAATGCCCCCGTCGAGGAGCCAGAGCTTTTCGTCTTCTGTGAGTTGGGCAAAGAGTGTTTCGGCGGCTTCTGTCGGGGTGGAGGTTTCCGCGACGATGGAGTCGACGAGTTGTTGGAAGACGGTCATGTTTTCTGTATTGGAGAGGTAAGTAAGACCACAGTCGTAACGATGATAGCTACAGGGGGCCCTCACCTTGAATGGTCACTTCCGTTTAAGAGCTTTCCAGGCGCACGAATGGCCAAAGGTCACCGTCCATCTCCCTTCGGACATCGGCTTTCGGCGTCGAGCGTGAGGTGTTCAAGATTCCAATACGAGTACTGTCACATGAATCTACGCGGTTGAAGCCGGTGGTCGACGAGGAGAGGGAGTGGCCAGGGCGATGATGCGAATCTCGCAAGGATTATCATAGTAGACTGTCAGCAAGACTTCTTAGGTAGTTGAAGGTTGATCGATCGAATGGATCCGGGACATGTTTCAACGAGCCTTCAGCGGACAAGATGGATGAGTTCGTATTTCAGGCCCATTCCGTATCGGCACATACCGTTTAGACTAATGCATCAGGGCGGCATCGACCACGGACAGTGGGGAAGATGACAGGAAATTCCATCTGAAAGTTGGCCAGAAGTCAAGGACCGACACCACCCATGATGTCATTGCGCTTTTTCCTTTGTCAGGTTAGCGCGCCCCTATGACGAATCGGGTAGAGCGAGCAAAGGGCACAGCGCAGACCATATGAGGCAGCCTGTTCCGTGTGGATCCCTAACAGGACTCGTGGGTGATATCTCATACTCTCGCATCAACCGTCGCGACATCCACCATTGACAACAGACTACCGCAAAAATGTCTATGGATCCCCACTACCTCTGGGCTGCAGGCCATTTCCTGCTCCTCTCCTCCACGAGTCAGTTCCTTTGAATCCTCTCCATTACAGCAGAAAACTGATATCCCCTCTTACACCACTGTCAGCCCGAATCGTCTGGGCCTACACCATTGGCCTCTTCTCCAAGGCGCCCCTCACAAACTTCTGGTACAAAGGTACGTCTTCCACCTCCTCACTTTCAAAAGTTTTCGCTGACGACTTGTCATCCTTTCTCTAGCCGCATACGTGGGAACCCTGATCTCCTACGCCATCGTCGTCGGTAAATCCCTCGGTGTACCCTCGTTGAACCAGGCTTGGTTGCAACGCGCACTCAAGGATGAAAATGCGCAGTACGCACTGTTGGCACTTTACTGGATCGTCTCCAAGCCCGTGTACAGTAAGCCGCATATGGAGATGGCGATGGATGCTGTGTGGCGCCTAATTCTGGTCGTCGTTTAGTCTCTCTTATTCCCTTTGCCACGTTCTCGCTTTTCCACTGCTTGACGTTTGTTCGATCGACCATCATTCCCAAGCTTACAAAGTGAGTATCGCCAGTCGGAAACCAGACACTGTTTGGCAAAGACTGACTCTACCCTCGCTTTCAGACAACCCGCAGCTCAACAACCTCGAACTGCCTCGACCCCGGCTCAGCCTACCCCTGCATCAGGCTTGAACGACTTTGGCAAGAAGCTCGGCGTATGGACAAAGGCAAACTATGATCCCGCGATGCGATTCGTCTCGCAAGCTGAACTCGCTATCCTCGGCTGGGTCGTCATTCGAGCCGTCACGTACGTTCCCTCTTCCATCAGATCCTCATCCTCGGACCTGTGAACTAACTCCCCGTCCTCTCCCCTGCGGTGGAACAGCTTCCGAGGCTCCTTCCTCACCGCCCTCTTCCTCGCCCACTTTATCCGAATGCGATACATCTCCTCTGCATACACCCGTCAAGCAGTCTCCATCGCGACATCCAGTATCGATCGTCTCCTTGTCGGGAAACCACCTGTCCTTGTTAACGCTTGGGGAACGTTGAAGAGTGTGACGGAGAATTGGATGCGGGCGGTGATGCCGACGACGGGTGGGGTGGCGGGACAGGCGGGTGGTCCTGGTGCTGCTGGTGCGGCGGCTGCTGGTGGTGCTAGGGCTCAGCCTGCTGCCGCTGCTGCAGGAAGGCGATAGAGATTCTTTGGTGAGGGCGGAGCGGAATCAAGGTACCCTGAAGATGAACGAGGACTGGATGGATAGAAAAGAACCGGAACTGTAGCTGATGGTGAAGATGCCATAATAAAAGTTCCGCGAGTCGTCTTGGTGCCTTCTTTGACAGTGTTGAAGTGTCTTATGAGTTCGATCGTTGCAGGATTGTACCACGGTAGAGCTGTTTGAACGATGTGTCAATCCGCAACAGACGACTAAGCGCCTTCACAGCGATTCACGATGGGCATTTCTAAAAGGCATCCTAGTTGAGCAAGACGAATTGACAGACACAAAACTAGCACCCGGCGGGTGCGTTCCAACACGTCTTTAGACACCTCGCCTGACGGGTATCGACACGTTTACGCAAACGCATTGATCTCGCTTGAGGATGAGGTTAACAGGGTGGAGCTAAACATGGGAGATCCCCTCTCCCTGTCATAGCATTCGAGCTCTCGCCTGGACAACCGGACCTTCATTCTCCCTTGTTCTGGTGCTAATATCAGCAAAGGCCTTGTCGTAGCTTTGGGCACGTCGAGAAAGTTTACAGGTCGGCTGAACGCGCCATGTCAATCCTCGACGGCTCCTTCGCAATCTAGACAGCTCTGCCGCCAAACAGCTCCCCAAACTTGAGCAAGTCAAGCCAGCGCTTGCCGCTCTATCAACTCTCTATCACCATTCAAACGATCTCGCGCTTTAATCCCGTGTTTCATCTTAGAAATCACGGTTCTGCGCCAGCGAAGGTGCCTGTCTGGAGCTTCTGGTTCAAGTTTCACGACGTCCTTTCGCTCGCGCGCGTTCTTTTGTTTCAAACAACGATACGGGTGATCACACCATTTAGGTGTGGTCTGATAGTGGTCCGACTGCATAAGCTACTTGCGGAGTTGGCTACTGTCAGTCGAGCCCTTACCTTGGTCGTCTGGAAGCTGCATCGTCAGATCCCCTGCCTCCCGTCGACAATCAGTCAATAGCATCCATCTATCGAGATACTCATCAACCTCGCACGGCAATGCTGATGTCAAGCAGCTTGTCAAGCGAGTCAGCAATCGCCATTGCCGTGTCCGGCAACCAACCATGACCCCGTTCGTCAAGTGACCAGCTATGTGCCCCTATTTCTAGATTTCCTCAGCTCGCTGTTTCCTACGGCAGCTCCTCCATGGCCTTCATCCAGTCTCCATCCCCGACTCTACTGCACGTTTTGCCCCGACATCCCTCCCCCCATGGTTCTCTCTGGGATCCTGCGCGTTTTGCCTAGTCGGCCCAGAACCGATAACGTATGCTCCGCAATTTCTCCAGGAGCTCCTCCAGCGTGTGCAAAGCCCTCAAGCGATCCAAGCGGTTGTGTTCTCGGTAAGGGCTTTGGAGCCTTCGGGAATAGCTGCGGTAATGCGGGTGTGAACATGTGGCTCCGATATTTAGCGCGATTGGATGCGAGGGGTCAAGCCTTGTACTGACCCTGGAGAATCGAAACAGCGTCATCACTCCCTTCTCGCGATGCGATTCCTCCAGCATCTGCAGCAGACAGAGCCTGAGGGCCCCCGATACCTGCCGACATAGCCATCAGGTCTCCAGGAACGTCACAACGTTGTTGCCGATGTCCGGCAAGGCGTCTAATCGTGAAATTACCCTGCTCCGTCTGCAAACTCACCTGCCCAATAAGCAGCCAACTTTCGGCGTTGACGGCGGTCTAGGACGCTTAGGCCAGAACAGCACATGCTCTTGAACATGTTACGAATACCATCGTCTCACAGCCGCATTGCCGCATTCCCGGGAGTCGAGTCGCTTCGACGGATACTGCTTCGCAAACCTCTATCGATTCCCTCAGCATTCCCCCAAGTGAAGGTTACCGTACACTCTTGAGCGTCATAGGGCTCCCATAGGCCCCAGACTTGTTCGAATCGTATATATCAACGGCAACCCCAGACATTCCCGTGGGGACTCCATCTAGGGGAGGCTTTTAAAACCGGCCAAGATCGACCATCGTTAAGATCCTTGCAACTAAGCTGCATCAAGACACGACAAGCAACACGGGACATCGACGCAAGCTGCAAGCATGGCCAGAACCAACCTCCGGATCATCCTCTTTCTTATTTTCGCCAGTAGTGGTGGTTTCTTGTTTGGATATGTGAGTCAAGGTGGCCGCCCGAGGGGCGCAACGCGGGCTCATCCACCTCTACTTTTACAGGACATCGGTGTGATTTCCAGTTGTCTCGTCATGCCGCCATTGTGAGTCCCTCACGTCCATCAGCTAGAGATATACCTCTCAGCGCTGCCTCTGCTATTTGCTCACTGTTACTTTGGTGATTGCAGCGTGCGGCACTTTGGCGAGCTGCGACCTGATGGCACCTACTACTTGTCGACGTCGAGAGAATCCATTATTACGTCCCTCCTCGCCGCTGGAACCTTCTGCGGT
Source organism: Naganishia vishniacii ANT03-052 (assembly GCA_015708705.1). Lineage (NCBI taxonomy): Eukaryota > Fungi > Basidiomycota > Tremellomycetes > Filobasidiales > Filobasidiaceae > Naganishia > Naganishia vishniacii. The sequence continues at coordinate 136,936 of MU158411.1, forward strand.
GCGCTTGGACAGGCGTTCTTGGCCAACACGAAAACGTTTGGTAGAAGGCTGTCCATCTCCTTTTGGGCTGTAGTCTTTGTGAGTCTGGGAGTCGCGCCTGTTGTTTAGATGCCGTGCCTTACATTTGCTGGTCTAGATTGTTGGATGTGTCGTTCAAACCGCTGCCGGTGGCGCATCTCCCAGCGTCGCATTTAGTATGCTTCCCGCCGGTCGATTCATCGCTGGTCTCGGTAAGTGATTCCCGTCTCGTCGAACCATCTCTCGCTAACAAGATCGACGTTGTGCAGGTGTCGGTGCTCTTTCTGCTCTTATCCCTCTGTACAACTCCGAAGCCGCCCCGAAACACCTTCGAGGTCCCATGGTGGTCATGTACCAGCTCATGATCTGTGCCGGTATCGCTTGGTCTTACGGCCTCAGCTGGGCAACCGCCAGTATCCCCAGCAGGGCTTCCTGGATGGTTCCTGTCGGTTTCCAGCTCGTACTTGGTGTATTCATCGCAGTCGGTATCCTCGCCCTGCCGGAGAGCCCCCGACTCCTGCTAGGCCAGGGAAACGTCGATGCTGCCTCTCAGAGTATCGCCACCCTCAACGCGGTACCGCTCGACCACCCCTTGGTTCACGACGAGATCGCCGAACTTCAATTACTGCTTGCCGTGGAAGAACAAGCCGGAAAAGGCCGTTGGATCGATCTTTTGGGCACGAAACACCAGTTGTGGAAGCGAACTTTAAATGCATGCACGATTCAGTTTGTGCAGCAGTTGAACGGCCAGAACTGTAAGTGACTACATGACACTCCGGTACCCTCGTTGCAAAGGAAACTCATACCATGTCCGCTGTACCTTCCAGTCTACTACTTCTATGTAAGCAACGGTAGTTGTAGCATGTCTCGAGGGCACAACTGATTGGCTGTCTTTTCAACAGGGTCCGACTTTCTTCGCTCAATCCAACACTGGCTTGTCTTCGTACCAAATTCAATTTATCCTAGGTGAGTGCTTCTACCAGGATAAAGACTGACAGTCTTACTGATACATACCCTATTTCGTTCAGGCATGGTCACATTTATCGGCTGTATCCCCGCGCTCTGGCTCATCGAAAGGCTAGGTCGGCGGAAGATGTTGTTAATCGGCGGTGTCGGCGAAATCATCTGTGCTCTCATCGCTGGTCTCTGCGGACACTTCCTCCTTGCTCCGAGCGGTACTCCGGCAGACCAGTTGACAAATGGTAACATCAAGGGTGGTCAATTGCTTGTCTCATTCGCAATCATTCAAGTCCTCTTCTTTGCCATGTTCTGGGGTAAGTAGTCTTGAAGACCTCTCTGTCTGTAACGGATCCTGATGCAACACTGTTCGACAGGTCCCACACCCTGGGTCGTCACTGGTGAAATCTTCCCCCTGCATGTCAGAGCTCAAGGTGTCGCAGCCGCGACCGCTACCAATTGGCTGTGGAGTATGTCTTCTGCTTCCGTACCGCTATACGGCTTTTGATTGACATGAACAATCCTTCCTTGTAGATTTCCTTGTTGGATTCTTCGCTTCCAAGATTGCAGCGGATATCGGCCCGTTGATCCTGTTGATCTTCGCCGGTGTCCTGGCGTTCGGTTGTGTCTACATCTACTTCTTGTGCGTTTCGCTTTCTTCACGAACTTGGTCGCATTATCTTAACCCATACTACTTCTTCACAGCCTTATCGAATCCAGCGGCTTGGCACTGGAAGAAATCGACGAAGCCTACAATCTCCACATTCCTGCCTGGAAGTCGACCTCGTGGGTTCCTCCCAGCAGGATCGAAGCTGCTCGACGAAAGGGTGCTATCGACGACAAAGGTGAAGTCATTCACTCGGAGTTGATTCAGAGGAAAGTGGGAGGGGCCGCAGGTATGGCACACTGAGGTGTGTGTGGATCTCGGAAGATTTGTATAAAATAGAGAACATAAATTGTAAGGACGTAATAGTACAGACCTTTGGGTAATGCCACGCATCAACATGCGGATATCCTAAACTGACATCTATGAGCCATGAACAGACGAGGCGACATGATACTGCTCACGGTATGTTGTTATCGTTATCCAGAACTTGGTTGTCGCACGATCGATTCGAACGATACAGATATTGTACTTTACAGACGGAATATCGTTACAACATGGCTACTTTCCTTGCGAAACTTTCGCTATTGTTCACCGCAGATCTTTGACCTATCTCTTCGCTAATTCCCACTAAGCCAAATCATAAAAGGCGTCTCCACTTGGCTGGCAATCCCGCAATCTTCAATTTCTTGTTCGCGCCACCTCCGCCACCGTCGCTCGCACGTTTTGCCGCAGGCTTGGGGTTCTCTTTCACCTCCTTGACGGCTTCCATCATTTCATCGGTGAGTTCCTTTTCCGCTAGGAAGAGCAGTCGATACGCGGCGACCTTGATAACGTAGGCTTGATACGTGTGCAGCGGCAAGAGCTCCGACTTGTGCTTGAATTGGTCAGAGCGGAAAGGATGGTTTGAAGGAGGCGTTCAAGTGTCAGATACGTCTGAGGGCAAGGTCCTTGTCCTTGGTCGTGCCCACCGCGCATTCGGACCGAACTTTTTCTTCTGAGCGGCGAAAACAGCCTTAATAATTTTGACGACCTGCTTCCCCTCCGGATCATCCGAGAGTTTACCGTCCGGCAGCGTCTTCTTGTATTTGCCGGCCATGAGCGGCCTGTATTCCATCGCGAACATCTTGGGGAACAAAATCAATTCGTCCATGACGTATTCGGGTTCGTATTCAAGGAGGAAAGCGCTATGTGCACGTGAATTCAGTATACGATCAGAGGTCAACGGAGAAATACTTACTCTTCTTTTTCAGGTAAGTCGATTCACCTCGGACGTCTTTGCAACAAATCCAGATAATAGTTCATCCATGCTCTTTCTTGTACTTCTTATCATAGTCCTCCCTACAGGCAGTAATGATCGCCTCACCCGAAATCTCAAAGTCGCCCCGAGATTTCCAAACGGCCATACTTTAAGGTCCTTGTTGAACCGCTTGACCATGTCGGCGGGTAGAGGCGCAACTTCGGCGTATCCGTAGCGTCTCAGCAGGAAGTTGTCGGCTGACGCGCCGTACGTCGTGAACGAGAAGCACGGTCTGGTGAGACCCCAGCAGAAGACGAGAAGCCAGACATCCTACGATCTGCTCTCCCTTGAAGATACGCTTCACCGCGCGCATCTTGCACGCACCATCTTCAAACGTCACTTTCGCCATTGCACAAATTCCACCATCGACACCATCAAATCCTCTTCGATATCCGGTTCACTCTCACCAGCCTCATCATCTATCGGCTCAGGCGTACTCTCCCTGTCCTCCTTATAATAATCATCCTCCTCCTCCTCTTCCGACATGAGAGACCGGGTTGGAGGTTTCGCCTGCGGTTGTTAGCGGCACAGTGAGCAGCAGTCACATGAAAGAGGAATCGGACAAAGACGGACCCGTCTCCTCGAAAAGCGCATCATCTAGACTTGGCATCTTATCTGATTAACATCAGCATCCGCAGCTTGTTTGCCGGTGGCTTCGCCGAGCCAGTATGCAGGGCTGGAAAATATACCCTCGTCCTCCTTCACGGTGTAGGCAAACTGATACAGCAACTCCGCCACAGGACCATGTTATCACTACTCCAAGCCATTCGTTCATGACCACCAATACCCATGAAGATGTCAACCCGAGTCGTACTCGTCCGCAGTGCACCCACCGTCTTTCCCTTGCTGTTCCTGCTCCTGGTGTGGAACAGGGTATGGGCCAACACGTCGCCGCCATGGGTTACCAAGGAAGCCGAGCTGGATGAGATCAAGAAATTTTATCCGGATCGATATGAGGAAGCCCTCGAGTCAAAGAATGCCTTTCGGTATAGCGCTTTCCTCTATCCCTCTCGAATAGCGTAAGCAATTTTCCATCCATGCTGTCCCATTATCCCGCAAGGCTCATTCTGGTGAATACTCTAGTCTAGGCTACTATGTAGCATTCACTGTACTCATAGCTATCGCCGCCCTCCGCAAACCCTATCGACACCGCATACTAGAGCTCCTCACTAAATCCCCACATCTCACCGCCATCCGCACACATCTCTTCGAATCGCCTCTCTTCTCCTTACGACACAACGTCCCGATCCCCATCCTCGGCCTCTCCCGCAATTTTACCATCCACGCTCCGTTGCGGTACCAGGCGCTCATTGTAGCAGGGATCATCTGCTGTAATATTCTTCCCCTCGTTTGTTCGTACCGGATAATTCCAGGAGACCGTGATGTCTTGTAAGTCGTATGCAGACCCCCCTCCCACCGTTACCGCCTCTATCTGATGTCGCTTCCGCTGGGGCAACAGCTGGCCAGATCCTCATAGCTACCGTGATCAACTGATGCGATACCTCGTCGATCGCTCAGCGACGTTAACCATGGCCCAACTCCCCCTCGTCATCCTCCTCTCGGGGAAAAACTCGCCCATAGCCCTCGTTTCGGGACTGGATATGAACGACCTGATGCTTTACCATCGGTGGATCGCCAGGATGGTGTGGCTGCAGATGAATGTTCATGCGTTTGGGTATGTCTTGATCGCTCTGTTGAAGTCTCACCTGGCGACAAATTTTACAAAGGCTTATTGGAATTGGGGTGTCGTGGTGGGTCTTCGGCGCACGAGGTTGGCATCGAGTATTGGGGTGTGCTGATTTGTTCTTTGCGTAGGCTATAATCATGATATGGGGCTTGACGTTGCTGTCGGTAAGAGAGATCCGACGCAGGCATTACGAGGTACGTCCGAGTATCGCCCTCTCGACAAGCAGAGTCGACTGACGAGTTCGAGTGGCGAAATTTCCAGGTCTTTGTGTTCCTTCACATCGCGTTCTGCATCGTTGCACTGATTGGATTGTACCTCCATATTCACTTGCTACATCACCCCAGAGTACGTGCCCGAGAATTGCTATCGTGCTTGTCATTGATCATTTCTCAACCTGGTAGATCGATATATTCGCACGAGCCACCCTCGCCAGTGCCGCCTTTTGGGCATTCGACCGCATCATACGGCTACTCAGTCGTTTCTACCATTCATTCCTTGCAACGAGAGACGACAAGCTCTTAAAAGCATCTATCACCGTCTTGACGGATGAAGTCATCCGCTTACGCATCAGCATACTGGCAAGTCGTATCGTCTTGCCAGAGGAAGATCCATCAGAAACGATGCTGTCAATTCCATCGAAAATCTCGGCGGGCCAAAGCATCGGACTCACCGTTCCTTGCCTTCAGTGGGTCGGTGATCACCCTTTCACCGTGATGGCTACCGGTAGGCAGGACCTGGCGTCCGATACAGGGTATCTGGATCTCGCGATCAAAGCCAATCGAGGGCTCACGAAGAAGCTTGGGACTGTGCTGCATATGAAGTTGGCAGAGGGTCATCTCGATTTGCAGGAGCGGGGAACAACGAGCGAGGATGTTACTGTACTAATAGAAGGGCCGTATGGGGACACACATCGAGAAGTGAGTCTTAGAGGTAGCATTGCACCTGCGTAGCGCTCACCATACTCCCAATACTAGGTGTATGATTCGGACTGCATCTTGCTGTTTGCCGGAGGGGTGGGGGTTACCTTTGTGTTACCCCATCTTGTACGGATCGCACTCCATGCGCCGCAAACAACGTGCAAGCTAGTATGGATGGTCCGCGACCTCGGTAAGCTCACGCCGAAAGTGAAGGCTATCGTCGGTCACTGCCTAATGTACCCGTCATCAGACGCCTGCGTCATCATTGAAGACCAGCTGGAGTTCGTAGCTCAGCAGCTAAGACGACGACATATCGGTCGGACGTCGTCATCAGCGAATCGGACGGCTCCCCTGCTTATCGAGATACATGTCACCGGAAGGCATACACTTCCGCCATCGAGCGTGCCATTGAGTCCAGAAGAGCGCCCTCTTCTGCCACTCCCATCTGATCCGCGAGAAACTGGGCAGGAGAGAGACGAGAGGCAGGGCAAATGGGTCGGAAGCAACGCCGGCGATGATCATAAGGACGTACTGGTTCGATTGTCGCCCTGGTTCGACGTCACTGTCAAGCATGGACGGGCCTCCAAAGCCATCGAGCGACACTTCCCAACTACCGAGCTGTCTGCCGAGCAGTCTCTGACCATCATGTCGTGTGGTCCTGCCGCCCTGTGCGATGAAGTGCGCATGCAGGCCAAGGTAATGATGGCAAGGAGCTGCTGGGGGAAGATAGACTATGTAGAGGAGTGTTTCAGTTGGTGAAAAGCATTCGTCATCCAGAGGTCGTCCTTAACGTGCTCATGAATGATACGAGCCGGAGTTTGCCAGGGCAGAGCGTCCAGTCCGCTTGCCGTTGTGGGAAGTCGATGAGCAACGGATGCATATATAGTCTGCAGCAAGGCAGTCAATCGCTCAAGCGAAACCAGAGGCCAGAATGATGCACAATTTGCTGTAATGCTTGCAAAACAGAGTGCAAAGTCACACGCTCCAGTAATGATGGACTATACAACGCGTGCTTGTGCAATAAGACCTGCGACCCAGTACTACGATTCTCCAAATTTCTGTGACTATTCCTGCCCTCAAGTCTTCCGCATCCTGTGTTGACATTACCATCCCAAGTTGACTTGCGGAATCTTCATACTGCCAGCAGTGGGTTCCCAAGTGTCCCGGCCACCCCCCGTTGCGTTTGGCTCATGAGATCTTGCTGGAGCACCCCAATCGGTATCTCCACAATTAGTTGTGGTTGAGTCAGCGGTTGCAGACGCGGGGGTTTCGACAATCTCTCCTGGATCACTTCCTTTATCTGATGCCGTTTCCACTGGCTATGGAGTTGATGCTTCGAGGCCGGCGATATTATCTGATGGGGTCTCCTTTGGCTGCGGAGCTGATGATTCTTTGCCGCCATGAACACGGGGAGGTTCTTCTGGCGCCATTGCTGTATAACGACGTGCGGAATTTTTGGATCCAAGCGGGATAGCGTTGGAGGACGTGATTGAGCGTGTTACCTCCGCTGCTCGGGCACTGAAAGAGAAGAAACCGTCATGAGTACGTTATGAACAACTCTCGGAGCAGACTGGGCTTACCTGGATCTGCAAAGTCATCTTGGGTGTCTTTGCCAACGTCTAGGCAATCTGGGTGCACTTGAGCTGCTGGTCTTCGCGCTGAATGGCTACGATCGGACTCTCGGCGGTCTTGCTCACTTTGTCCATCGTCTCCCGCTGACTGTCGGCGTTTGGAGTCGGGTCTTTCAGTAGCATGCCGTTCGCGATCGACACCCTGAGATTGTCGACGCTGTTCTCGATCATGATGCCTTCTTTCGAATGTTTTTTTGCCTGTATCGTCGAGCATAGAATTTCGGCGGTGTGAAGACTCGCACCTTTCACCAACGTGGCGGGAACGGTGTCGTTCGCGCCGATCTGGTTCTCCGTCTTCATCCCGTCTTTCGCTATGCCTGTGTCGCGAGTCTCTAGATTCAGATTCGCGGTGGCGCTCGCGCTCGATAGACCTGCGCTCTGAGTCCGATTGCCGAGGCGCTCTTCGCTCAGAGTGCCGATCATGCGAGTCTAGGTGATCAGAGGGTTCAGTTTCACGCCGATCACGCCCACTCGAATCCCTTCTGGAATATCGGTCATCCCGACCATCTTTGTCTATACGTGATGACGCACGCCAGGAGCGGGCAGATTCGCGTTTATCGTCTCGAGGGCTGCGCGACGAAGCTCGAGAAGGTCGCATCTCGGTAGGATCCCGCCTGTCTGAGGAGTCCCATGGGCGTCTAGATATGGGTGATGCTGGCCGACTGGAGCGTCGATCTCTCGAGCTTCTTCGGGAGTCATTGCCGTGCCTCGATGACATGGAAGCAAGACCTCGCGGGAGCTGAATGCCTTCGTAGTTGGAGTTCAACCTTTCCCGAGAGGCGGTCGACCATGAAATATCGACGACAGATGTAGCATGACTGTTTTTGAGTGGATTACCCCACCCGTCATCTCTCGGAGCAGAAGCCGGATCGCTGGGTTCCCAAGCGCCCCAACCGGAAGAGCCCCCGGTCGGCTCTTGAGGCCCAGGTGCAGGCGAGTGCTTGGACGATTCGCTGCGAGGCCAAAAGTTTTCTGCCACTGATCTTTTAGGCTTTGTGGGCGGTTCACGAGTCGGCTTGCGGTAGTTGGAGTCCGAGATATCTTTCTCATGTTCGTCCGCACGGTCTGGTTTGTGCGATGGGGGAGCACCCCAATCTGTAGTGCCCCTTTGATGTGTCCTCGAGGCCGTCTCTGTGAAGGCGTGGTTTTCATCCCTCCTGAAATTCGTGGCAGACGCACCCCATCCGGTCGCAAGGGCACTTGTGGAAGAGGAATCCCATATGCTCCAGTCGTTTACCATGGGGGCAGAATCAGGCTCAGGCTCCCACGCGTAGGGATCGACAGCCACGATTTCCGGTTTGTCATCGGGGACACTGGTATCATGCGGCTTCGAGGGTTCGACCAATTGAGCTTGCTCTATTTGCTGTTCACGTCGTCGTTCGCCACCTCCAGCGACGTGTGGAGCCTGGTTGGCACAGCCATCTGCCGTTACAGTCGGAGCAGACCCCCATCCGTCGCCTGTTTCCGCGTTCGAAGCTGTGTTCTTTGGGAGACTCCAGCCGTCCTCGGCGATGGATGTGCAAGCGTCTTTATTACCCCAAGAACCAGTCGCCCGCGCTGTTGTTCCAGGATTATTTGTTGTAGATACCGCGCGCGATGTAATGTTCCTGTGCGCCGCGTTGTGGTGACGTTCCCAGGTGTCGCTGCCTGAAGCGACAGACGCTGCAGGAGTTGTACTGTGAGACGCATTGGATCTGGTCAAAGCAGGACTACCCCATCCATCTTGCTTGCGCGAAGCTGTTGCTCCAGTACCCCCCCATCCGTCCGTTACCGCCGCGGCGCCTGCAGGAGGAGCATCCCAGGCGGTATGCGTTTCAGACGCTGAGGGAGCGTCTCCCCATCCGGTATCGACATTTTTAGTAGCGGCAGGCGGAGCTGGATCCCAGGCGGTATGGTTTTGAGTCACCGAGGAGGCAACTCCCCATCCATTGTCCACGTGCTTGGTGGCGGTTGCTGGACGTGCATCCGAGGAAGTCTCGGTCTGAGTTACCGGAGGGGCCTCTCCCCATCCGGTGATCACATTTTTTTTAGCGGTTGCTGTAACTGCATCCCACGCGGTATGCGTTTGAGAAGGGGCCGAAGGAGCTTCACCCCATCCGGTGTCCACGTTTTCCGCGGTGGATGCCGGTGCCGTGTCCGGGTCTCCCCAGCCATCGTTGAGATTTGAGTGCGAGGTCGACGTAGCGGGCGCTGCATCTGCAGAAGGCGCGCCCCAGCCGTTGGCGAGGTCCGAGGCTTGGGTGGTAGGGGCATCCCAGGCGGTATGTGTGTGAGGCGCTGATGATGCATCTCCCCATCCGGTTGACGTGGCAGGTGCTGTATCCGTCTTCAGGCCGGGAGCGGCAGAAAACTCGCCCCAACCGTTGGCAGAATCTGACTCCTGGATGAGTGGAGCATCCCAGCTGGTCGATACCCCTTGCGAAATAGTCGCACCGATTTCGGCGTCCGCAGACCAAGCTGTATCGACGCCAGTCGTCGATGCTTCACCAATGTCTTCTGGAAGAGCCTCTCCATCGCGAAAGTCGGTAATTCCGGCAGACACCAATTGGATCCGCCTTAGGGCCTGAATAGTCCGCCGGCTTTCGAGTGCCTTCTTGGTAGACGGGAGGAACAGGCTGCCCTTTTTTGAGTTTCGGCGAGAATCTGGAGTGGTCCCAGAAGCCATAGTTGGGGCATTGGGAGATGAATGCACCGCTGTGTCTACATTGCCTGAAACGGATGGGCTTTGCACAGTGGTAGTCCTTTTAGGTGCCGGAGAGTGGAAAGTCGCCGCACTGCCGTGGGTGACGGGTGGCCGATGAGTCGGAGCCGAAGGGGCAGACTTTTGCTGAACCGAGGAGGCGATAGCGCCCCTCTTTGGTGGCCTAATAATTTTCACCTCGTCGTCACTGGAAAGGATAACAATAGGGGCGTCTTTAGGTATTGGCGCAGGATGAACAGTTCTCTTCCTTTTGCGAGATGTGCTTGATTCGGCAGGTTGCACGGTCTGAGAGGCACTTCCTGGAGTGTTGGTACTCTGCAGGAGAATATCAGTGATGTGTGCAGGGAGGCGCTCGTAAGCGACTCACAGCGGATGCAACAATGTCGCGAGTAGTCGTTGCTGGCACAAACTCCACGTCGTCGTTTATAAGCGATGGAGTGGTGTGTAACGGACGCGTGACATCTGTCGAAAGCGAGGTGTCCTACAAGACGGAAAGGAATGAGGAAGCACTCGAGGGCGGCGATCGAACAGTCTCACCATCGCATTTGCGGGATGGTGCTCGGGGGGAGTATCCGCGGGGGCTGGTGATTCGACCGCCGCCTCTTTATCAGCCGGTACACAGGGTTCACTGTCATTTTGCACGTCTCGATCACCGGCGGACGCAGCGTTCAGTTCAGGACTGCCAGACACCTCGAGATTTCGGATTGTCGATATCTCCTTCGAGGAATCGTTACGCGGATCATCTGGATCTTGGTCGAGACCATAAACTACGTCGTCGAGGGGGAAACTATCACATTCAAGCATAGGGACATCATCCGATTCAATGCTAGGTGGAGTTGAACTCTTTGGCGGACTAGCGTCTGCTACGACGTCAACGTTCATTTCCAGGATGCTGTCATCGGTCTTTGGGTGAGGTTCGACTTCAGCTTCAATCTCTTTTTCACTTTCCATTGCCAAAACGGGAGATGTCACGGCTAGCATGAATCCGATAGAAGTTAGGGTTTCACTAGCTAGAACGGCAGGGGCTCCAGACATACCAATGTCACTTTCCATCGAGGGCTGCTCAATAGTGGGAACATTGATTGTCAGCGCGCCGTCGGTATGAGGGATCGGACCCGATATCGCTTCCAGACTGGACGAAAACTGGTCGTGGGTGCTTGCTTCTACTGGCACTGTCAGTTCGTCATCATGGATATGCGTCGAATCTGCTTGCAGAGGCGCGTTAGGGTTCCACCTTAGAGAACGCCATATTCTTTGACGTACCAATTCCACTGTTCGCTGGGCGGTGCTCGCTTGTTTGAGCTATAACTGTCGGCGTAAGACTGATGTCAGGGATCGGGTCCGACTTTGCGCCGAGACTGGATGGGGACTGGTAGCTGGTGGTTGCATCTGCTGGCGCCGTGGGTTCGGTGTCCTGGACAGGTACCAAATCTGCTTCGAAGAGCACGTCAAGGTTCTGCCATCGAGAACACCATCGCCTTTGACATACCAGTGGCAATTTGCGGTGCGCGCTGCTCGGTAGAGGTTTCCTCTGCCGTTGTCGAAGCCACCGGGTCGGGGATAGGTGTCAAATCCACTACAAAATTGCGATAATGTTTAGAGTCCTATTAGTTAAATGATATCGTTCCTGACATACCGGTCACACTCTGCGTTGAAGGCAAGTCGCTGATACTTGCATTTACCACGGTAGGGACTTCCGTGTCAGGGACAGGTGCCAAAGCTGTTTCATGAAAGCGGTCAAATTTCCGTCGACCCGAACGGCAGAGTTTCAGACATACCCTGGCTCGACTTCAGTGAGGATGTATTTGCACTGTCTGCAACTGCCGCTGTTACCCGTATTTCCGCCACATCCGTCGACTTTGCGCGGGCGACGTCAGGCGCTTCCATGATTTCGACATCGACAGAATCCGACCCTTGTAGCGCATCCTTCGCCACCAGATTATCGGCCAACTCATATTCCGGGGTGTGGTCCCGAACATTACTGAGCGTGTTGCAATCTCGCAGCGCGGATTCTTCCCTTGCATTAGATATAGTATTGCCTACATTCAGTTCAGAGCATTGTGTCTCGCCTTCTCTTGCTTCAACTGGCTCTGCGTCAGATGAAGGACTTGTCGTCTTCTCCGCACGAACTGATAAAGAGGTTTGATTGTCAATGACCGCCTCCTGCTGGGTTGCGGTGCTGTTACCGACCGCTTCAGCGGTCTCTGGACAAACTGGGCTTTGCAACGGAGACCCATGCATCGCCGAAACCGCTTTTTCCGTCGGCGATGATCGAGGTGGCTCATTGGCGTCGTCGTCTGCCATAGGAACGTCCGCCGATGGTGGTGGATGTGTCTGTCGGTAACCGACGCTGACTGGAGGGTCGAGATCCATCAGCTGGCTGCTGACGATCGTGTCGAGCATAGTCTTCAAAGCGTTGTTTTGCTCATCTTGTTCGTGTTCCTCTGTTACGGGCGACATGCCCTGGAAGGGACTGGAGGCGCGAGACGGCGCTGTCGCTATCTGTGATGGATATCCAAAGGGGCGCTGCGGTGCGCGTTTCGGAGTAGGTTTCCGCCTGGCGCTTTCGAGAAAAGCTGCAGCCTGTTGAGCTCTTGCGATCTCTGCTGCTGCGCTGTCAAGCAACGAAGCAGCTTTGGACCGTTTGCCGTTCTGTCCCACTTCATCTTGGGCCAAGTTGCGACTGCGCTCCCTTGCCTCCATAGCTGCTCGTGTGCCCTTGCCTCTCTCTTCCAGTGCTTTTGGTAATTTATAGCTTTCAGGCCCGCCGTCAAGATGGACGTCGGGGCTTGAAAGGGTTCCACGGAAAATTTGTCGATGTTTCAGTGGGGTGATGCCTGTCGCGTAATTCGGGTAATTTCGAAAGGAGTGTCTTCCCATCGATGTATCACTCGTCGCCCCTTGTAGGACTCCACCCGTGTTAACCGAGCCGGGCGTCACAGGCATCAAGTCTAGTGCGCTCGCGTCAAAACGGGCCGAATAGGAAATATCGTCGTCGCTGTTTTCGTCACAATCCCCAATTACGTTATCTTCTTCCCCCAAAAGTGAGATAGGATTGATGTTTGATCCGTACTGTTCTTCGAGTCGGCCTTCCCTCACAGCACAAGTCACATTCGTCGCAAGGATTTCGACATCGGAATCGTACTGACTCACTTCATCCTGATCGTTTTCTATTCGGATTGGAGAATTCGAGTTATTGACCTCCGGGAGGGTCGAGATGGGCAAGATATCAAAGTCGTTGTCTACCAGTACATCCCTGGATGGCGACGTCGGAACAGCGCTAAAAATGGGTCCAGCGGGTCGGGGTCGGTTGGCCCTACGATTTGCGGGATGGTTTTCTTCCCGCTTGCTTTGAGAGCTACTACCAGTCCTGGTCGTCTTCTGGTTACTAGACTTGGCACGGTTCTCTCGTCCAGCTGATTCTCCTTTGCCTCTCCCGACCGCCTTACTGGAAGACGCCCGCTCTTCCGAGTTTGAAGTCTCGTCTATCCTCCGCTTTTTGTTGAAGCGCCGTGGCGAATTGGGAAAAGAAGTCGGGCGATTGCTCCTCTTTGAGCCCGCTTCCAGCACCAATTGAGGTTCGCCTTCCTCTTCCCAGACGTATTCGAATCTGCCCCATGATCCTTTAGTATGAAGCCTTGGCTTGCTCTTTGCAACCTCCTTTTCCATGGCATACTCTTGCCTGAGACGGATCATAAACTCTTCAGCCGCTTCCATCTCCTTTCTGAACTGCACGGCTGCCTCTTCCTTCAAAATATCGCGTCGGCGTAATCGCTTGGCTTCCTTGGCTTCGCGGCGTGCCTCCTGCTCGAGTCTTTCGGTTTCGGGGTCTTTCGACTCGACTATTGGCTGTTCCTCGAAATTGAGCCTGTCCGGTTTGCCGGGCGTCTCCACAGAGCGACGTCGATGGTATTTGCTGATCTTTGGGGGAACCCACCAGCTTGGACGCATATTCACAGGTGGATATGGCTGCTCCTCGGCTCTCATCCTGGCTGGCCATTTAACGCCATAAATAGCTTTATGTCGAATGCATCTAGTAGCACGAGCTGTTTTAGCACGGATTGCGAAAATTGGGCTTTGAACTTACCGGCGACATTGCTCGAGATATTGACCCAATATCCACACCGGTTCCATGACCTGCAAGCAGATTTTGCATCTCACAGTTCCTGGCTCATCTCGCTCATCATGCACATCCGAAGAGTCCAGTATCTGCTCTGGGCCATTCGTCCCCGTAGATGAACCTCCCAGTTTACCATTCTTCGAGAATCCAAATGGATTATGGATCATGTTGCTGGTCCGCTCTCTGCCGCGTGCTGCGGCTCGCCGTGTATTTCTGTGCGCTGTTTTGGTCGGTGACATGCCGGACGAAGAAGGAGTCGGTGACGGTCGAGTAGAAGAGGTGACTGAAGGTGAATCGGCCATCCGTTGTGGAACGGCGGACCCTGATCCCAACCTCCTTGGGTAACGTGTGCGTTCTTCAAGATCTTGTACAAATGTGGAGACCAGACCGCTCTTCTCGATCGCCTGTTGCTGAGCGAGAGTACTGGCAACGATACGACCAGATCGCCGCGAGCCGTCGTTTACAGCCTTTTCTCTTCTTCCGTAATTCTTCGAGCCTTCCATGTCACCTTCTTCAGACCCGGCGTCCGAGTGCACCTCCAACTCGATGGGTTCCACAATGCTATCCATGCCATCGGCCGTGACAGTAAACGACATGCCTGCAAGCAATGAATCGTCGGCACCATCGTCGTTGGCCGATGCTTCCGCGTTCAACCGATCGTGCTTTGCAGACCCGCTTGCCGAGTCATCATTTTTCGCGGGTTGAGCAGCCTCTTCAGCCCTGCTGACGTCGTCCGATGCGTTCTCATCCGGCACACGCGAGAACCCGCCTCGGTGAGTGGTCTCACAAGTAAGACATAGACAGTCTCGGTTTCCTTGTCCAAAGTAGTTGTCCCCGCTGCGAACAGCCAGGAGTTCATCAAATGTAGCCCAAGCGATGAACCAAATCACAGACTTACTACCAAGTTGTCAACTCTTCACCAACCTTGATCCGTCGCAAGACTCTAAAGGTGATCACGTTCCGTTTCGTGGTGATCAACTCCACGTTGGGTGAACAGTCGTGATTGATGAACCGACCGGGACCGAGGAAGAGCATCAAGCCTTGTCTTCCAGAGTTGACGACACTAAAGTCTCGGATCTCAGCCGTCTTTTTGACAGCGCTGGCACCTTTCAGACCTCCGTTCGCTTCAAGCTCCATGTCGCCGTACGGAACGTTTCGCGTTCCCTTGCGGTTTCGAGCAGCCGACATCGGGTTCAGCAACGAATCGCTGTTGTCGATGGCGTTTCCGCTAAGCCGTTTTTCCCACACTTTGGGCATGACCTCCATTGCGCCGGTGATCTCGTCGAGTACCAACATCTGCGGCTTGGGTTCCGCCGACAAGTTGTTTCCGAGATGCTCGAGCTCTTCGCTCATGACAACTCCGTTTTGTTTGTTCGGCAGCCCGTGCAGCGACGATTGATTGTGCTTGCTTTTGTTGCTGTTGGCCGATTTCGGTTCTTCGTAACCATTCGCGCCGTGCTGGATGTCCATAATCACGTATTCCGTCAATCCTGGATCAAGGTCGACTGTGGTATGAACCGCCAGTTCCGACTTTTGCGTGGCGAAACGATACCTGTCGGTTGTTCGAATCTCGATCCTAGACGTGGGATGGTACAGCATGAGATAACGCTTGAGATGCGCGAAGAACTTCTTGATCTGGTTGTTCGACCGAAGCTTGCGAAGGTGGTCTCGAATGATGGGAAGCCGAAGGCATAGGTCCAAAGCGGCTTGGACGTCTCCCTGCACGATGGTCTGCTGGGCCATCTCGAGTACTTGTTTTCGATCAAAGAAGGGCTTGACGAAATCGCCTTGATGGTAGTAAACTCCCAGGTCGTCTTTCGGATTCATGCTTCCAAAGGTATCGACAAAGATACAGGATAGGAGGTCATCGTTTGCCGACAGGTCGGAAGCGAGCTGGATAAGTTCGAGTTGACGTGGCGAGTAATCTTCTGCGCCTTCTGCATCGACTTCCGTTCCGACGAGCCCCTCCCGATCCTCCTCCTCTTCAACTTCACTGTCGCTCCCTTGCCCACTCTGCTCTGAATCTTGCTCGGATTCCTCTTCTGCATCTTGCTCGGATTCCTCTTCTGCATCGTCATCCCCATCCTGTGTCCGCTCCTCTTCATCGCTGCTTTTTCGGTCGATAATGAGCGGTCCGAACCGTGTCGGTGGGCCTTTACGACCCCTTGCTGGTCCGCCGGTCCGTACGGTAGGAGGACCTCCAGAATCGACAAATGCGAGAGGTTGGGGAGGCCCTTTCCGACCCGTCATCCCCGACATCACGATTAATCTGGAGACCTCAGTCGAGGCTGTTGGCTCCCCTCGACCTGGTTATCTGTCAATATCCGGCAGTATGAGATACGAGTACATGGCAATGGGTGAAAGCGATAGGAGGAAAGGAGAAACGCACCAGTCAAGGTCCAGAGTTAACGCGTCGTTTCTCGCCAAACACCAAGAACAAGATGGTCCATCAAGATGTTGCTTTCAGGAATTGAGGTCCTACTGGATTGCAAGAGAGTGACCGGAGTGGAAGGGGAATAATCGACCGCTTCGAACCAAGTTGAACCCTCCAACTTCACCCAAACGCGACATGCATTCCCTCCCTCGATCACACTTTCCGTCTGTTTGTTCGCGCCTTGTTCATGTGCTGCGGTACAATACTACTGTATCAGTATTTGCTGTAATGCCAATAGGACGTGAATAGATCTGCCCCCTTTCAAGCTTATGGCTGTCACCACCTTGGCTCAGTTCCACTTCTAGGCCTGAAGAGTAGTTTAATATGGCAACCATGCAAGAGAGTACAATATCTTCAATCGCTACAAATCCTAAAACGATAATCTTCGATGCTGAAATGCGTTTGCTATGTGCTCTGAAACAGAACAATGTGATGCAGTCCCTGGATCTGTACAACGGCGAGAATGCTGAAGGACGTCACAATACGGTAGGCGGCAAGAATGTCGGTAAGTTGGTTAGAATGTGGACCAAGGCATGGTCCTCGTCGTCGGAGACTGCTGGGTTGGAGATCTTGGTTGATCGTAGTTTGCAGCTGCCTCCCGAATCACTTCGGAGCGCGTCTTCAAGCGAATATCTGCAACGAGGGAACAGCTTCAATGAGCAGCTATCGATATGCGTGACAAGCGTGGAACTCACCTCCATCAACAATCAATCTCGATTTTGTCCTTCGGGCCAAAGCAACCATTTCTTCTCCTTGATCGTCTTCATCTCCCGTATCACTCTCAACGTCGGGATCAAAGGTCTCCTTGGCATAACCCCACGCTCCGGGAACCCATTCCCTATCCGGTGTAAGCAATCTAGCGCTACTTGCTTTGCTCGACATGGGGTCATCAAGCATGAACGCATTCTTTGGCATGTCGATTCGCATGTGGGTGGATGATTGTCGAGGAACGCCTTGTCGGGATTGACGACCGATTGCGGAAAGATCAGCTACAGAGGGCGGTCCAGAAGAGTACGGGGACGTTGCGCCTGATCCCGAAGTCGCTGGTCGATAAGCCAAAGGATAGTTGGACAAGACACCGTTGACATGCTGATTCGGTTCTTCTCCCGGCAGAAACGGTTTCGACGGCGGAGGCAAGGCGGGGAAGTATCCGTTACCACTTGTCACTGCTTGTCCACTAGGCGATAAAGATCGTTGTGGAGCAGAGATGTTGAGCGCTTCTGCGGTAGGCGAAAACATGGGCCGGGGGGTGATATTATCGATTGCCGAAGCAGAAACCGCGCCAGGCATTCGATTTCGCAGCGATAAGGCACCATTGGCAGAGGCGTGTCGAGCGAGTCGCACATTTTGTCTCGCTCCTGGAGGTGCTAAAGAGCTCGACCGAGATCCCGGACGACTGAGCGTTGCACTTCCTCCACCGCCCACGAATGTATGAACAGCCGCATCCAAGCCATTGGCTGGATTAGGTGGACTAGTAGAAGCTGGGGAAACGGGAGCGGAAAACATCCTTCTGCCGCTATTCCGAGACGACCTCGACCTTTGCAAGCCGCGTTCATGCAAGAAATGATGCGCCGTCGAACCGGGTTTTCGGTTGACCGCGAGGGAGAAGCCGGAATTTGAAGTTTGACTATCGCTGTCGGTGACATCGACACTGAGACCACTACGCCCAGATGCATCTTGCGTCTGTCCCGCGCGTCGTGCACGTTCTCTCGATAGATATCGGTCCGAGTTCCATACTTTATCGTAGCAGTCTTCACATACTCGAGCAGGCTTGACGACTCCGCCTCCAGGCGAGTTTCCTTTCACAGGG
This sequence comes from Naganishia vishniacii ANT03-052, assembly GCA_015708705.1. NCBI lineage: Eukaryota > Fungi > Basidiomycota > Tremellomycetes > Filobasidiales > Filobasidiaceae > Naganishia > Naganishia vishniacii. The sequence goes on from MU158411.1 coordinate 155,115, forward strand.
AGGCGAAGTAACGAGCTGGTCGATGCATTCAAGTTGTTACCGGCTGTAGACCCCGGTTGATCAGGTGATCGAGAAAGAGGCGCGTCTTCCGTCGTTGCGTCTCGGCTAGGTTGTCGACTCGAAGCTCCACTCATCAACCCCTCTGCGCTATTCGTCCCCGGATACCAAAGATCCAGTGCAAAGCTCGCATGAGGAGTACAGAAAATCTGTCCGCAGGTTCGACAATGATGACGACGATTCGTAAAGCTGAAGACGACTGAGCATTCGGGAAAGTCGCAGGTTTCAGACATTTCGTCAAGCTGGATTGAGCAATACGAGTCAGCGCTATCGGACATGACGAGCAAGACGCATATCATACCTTCCACAGATCCTTGTGCAAGGCGACTCCGCTGGCGCCATCTGGTAGTCTCTTGCTCCTCCTTTCACCGAAAATCCATCCACCGCCCGTCGTCTCGATCGAACCCCTCTCCTGATTCACTCGATGGTTGAGGATCCCGCTCTTTCCGTCTTCCAGCATGGACGATCCATCACTGGCAGTCGAGCTGCGGGATACTCTTCTCTTGGCCAGGGCTGGTGGTGTTTGATCGTCGTCTGTCGCTTCGAATACGGCGTGCGGTGATTTCAGGCCAAAGAATTCCGAAAGGGATCTTTGCATCGCCAGAGGTCTCTTGAGCGCTGCAGCTGCCGGAGCCCAGTTCGATAATATTCCTCCGAGTTTCCCATTGCTACCCGAGCTTTCTTCGCTGCAAAGCGTCTTGTCTGTTTGATGTTCGGATCCCGTAGAAACAGAGCTGTCCGTCCTGGAATCGTTGGATGATGATTGTGCGGGTTCATTCTGGTTGGAATTGTGATCGGGAGCATTGACGATCCGAGGTGCTTTGTTGGATTCTGCAGAGGATGACACGATGACGGGAAGGGCGTTGCATGTCGGAATTGGAGCACGAGGCTGTTCTTGAGATGAAGACGACGCGTCGGGAAGCACAAACGGTGGCGGTACTTGATTGAGAGGTGACGTCTGATCGTCTGTGCGTTGTACGCGATCGAGCATGATAGCTAGAGACGTGACAGTGAGCAGGCTGACTTCTCCGCCACACGACTGCGAGACTCACTTGGTTCCTGGAGTTTCTCGTCACCATCGCAACCGCCTAGTGTCTCCTTTTCTCCAGCTTCCGCCTCCAGCTCACTCGCTTTCCTAGCTTCCTCCTCTCTCCTCGCCATTTCCAGCATCGCCTTCTGTGTCTCCCTCTGCTTCTGCTCCCACATCTGAGCGATCTGAAATGGCTCTTGCGTCACATAGTAGGCTTGAATTTTTGCTCGATGTTCGCGTTCCTTGTCCGAGGACGACGCGCTCGTGCCAGAGCTCGATCCGGCTGTTGAACTGGGACCTTGCTGAAACTGAGGCGGCATGGTGATGTGCTAGTACTGTAGACTAAGCAAGTGATGCGGATGTAGTGGTGTAGAGAGTGTTTACGATGTCGGATTAATGTGCCAATTCCCCCTCGTAACCGCTGGTCTTATACGAAATATAGGAGTCTCCCCAACCGACGCGGCGACTCTAGGCAGTTTCCATGTGACGACCCAAAGGACCCTGTATTGCCGGCGGTATCAAGGAACAAACGGCGTTGAGATGGCGTTTCAGGTCGCGTTTCTACGATGGTCAAGGGGAAGAAGGGCCAGCGATCGGTCGAGAAGGGATGAGGGAATATCGATCGAATGGAAAAGGAGGCGAGGTTGCACAGGGTGATATCAGCGTGCAATCCGACTTGACTTCTGAGGAACAATGAGCGTACCTGAATAGCGTCTCCAGTCCCTCAACTCTACCAATCTGCTTCTGACTGGCGTGGCGGAGTGAGCGATTCGAGGGTATCTTCTGATATACTATGTAAAGTTAATATGTTAGAAGACCGTTTTGAGCGTTGAAAGCGTGATTGCCGTCACGGAAGCGTTGTTTCTCCTCTCTCGGCAACAATTTGCCATCAGCTCGTCCTTTATTCTATGTCTGGTTCATACCGCGATTGTCCCTGATATCATCGATTCGTCAATCCAAGATGTCGATCTGCCTGTGGCTTCGCGATTTCCGTCTATTCGTCCCGAGGATGCCGACGTAGGTATTCGACGCTTTGCAAACTGGTGTTTTTAATCTGACGCATCTCCGCCTGAAGCCAGCGTCCCTCTCAACGTCCTTTGACATCACACCGACCTCGCAACTACTAGCTCGACATACGCACTTCCAGCGTGAAGCTGACGGAACAACCTTTCCTTGCATTCGTGAACAAAGGAAACACCGACGCCAATATAGGCGTATTCACCATCAATTCAGTCAGGCAATTACGCCAGCTGAAGATTGAGCAATCCACAATCCACAAGGAGCGTTGTTCTCGCGCATCGCCGTCCCACCAACGCGAAACGACGACCGGAACCGGAATCGGATCTCAGACTGATAGTCTTTTCCACCTCGCGGTTTTTTCGGTGATGACTAGCCCTCGGTGAGGGAGGTGAGTCGCCAGGAATGCTACCCTTTAGCGGGAGATCTCTTTGCTGAGGTCCTTGTTCTGGCTTTGCAGGCTTCAACCTTCCGTACCTCTTCCCCATAGCCCGCAGCTTCCACTACTCAGCCATCTCCCAACAATACACGCTTCTTGGCAAACCACCTGGAAAGCATAAAGACTGAAGGACTCACGTTTCCCGGACCGACTCGACCGTGAGTTTAAAAGTACCCCTCTACGCTTGTCCTTCGTTGATCGATCCCCAACTTTCGAGCTCTGTAGGCTCTGTCGCTGAGGCGTATTGATGCAAGGGTGTTGCGTGTGCTACTCTATAAGTGAGTGTGAGTGTGGCGTCGCCGTTCTGCGGTTCAGAGGAAAGGTGCGGTGCGACGGTATCTATGTCGGACTCGTTACGTCGCAAGTGGTGCTGTCGCCGAATAAGTCGACGTCGGCGAGCAGTTCCGCGTTTCGGGAGTGTTGTTATCGTAATCGATTCCCGGAAGCTGGGTGCGTGGTCAAGGAGTGGTCGAAAGGAGTCCCAATCAAGAGATTGTTACGTGCGGTGCTGCTGCGGAGGTATGGGAGACTGATCGTTTAGCTCGGGAGCTAGGTCTCGATATGGAATCCTACCGGAGTGACAACCTGTGGGTCGTTGCTACGAGTATCCTATCATCAGACGTTGCTATACCACTCCCCGCCTGCTACAACGGTCGCCTGCTGTGGCAATATCCAATCCGTAGCATCCTATTGCCCGCTCACACGACTCGATCCCGTGCCACCCCAACTCCACTCACATACCCCACAAAGCACGAGTTGTTGCGGTTTCACAACCCACCCGGTTCGCCTATACGACTTGAAGGAGGCTATATTCCAATGTTAGCGCTTCTAAGCGACTTGTTTAGCTCAGCTTATGGCCCGCAGCCAGCGATTCGTAAGACTTGAAATCTAAGATAGCCTTCTGGCCGGAAAGGCGAATCACGCCCGGAGAAAATTACTCAAGGCTTGCTCAGCTTCAGACTCTACCGATTACAACTCAACTTCATCCGCAGCTGGGCCGCTTGCAGTTGCAGATCAAGCTTCAAGAGAGCTTCAAGTGTTGGAAAATCGTCACTGATCTGACCAAGCCTACGAATCTGCAGCATGCTGCTCAGGCGCTCGACTGTTGGCGCTTCTGTTAGCTGCTAGATATGCCGGATGACCAGCTCTCAGATGGAGTCGCGATGAGACTAGCTGTCTGTCTCGACAATGTCTTCGACAAAATGTCCCGCCTGTCGCGGAAGGGGGCAATTGAGCGGTGGCTGCAGTGGCTGACTTTCTGTATCCGTTTGGGGGTACAGTCGAAATCCTGTATTCGTTCATCCGCGTTTTTGCCACGCGTTGGGCGGTGGGGTGGGCTTGGTTAGCTGCTTGGTTGACCGAGAATGAGGGATGTCTCTTGAAGCCGACAAATGACCATACCATACATGTTAGCAGCAGCAAGTTCGGTGGTACCATGAGCAGAGCAGCTAGCAGCGCTATCCGTCGGCCCTATCAGGCAGTTTTCAAGGAGGTCGGTGGGAGAGCTGGTGGGAGGTCGATAGTTACGGCGCTGCCAACGCCGTCCACTGGTACCATCCAGCCTCTGACGTCCCGTTGCTGCCTTTCTGCAACTCGCAGGTCGCATATCCCGCTCACGACGAAGACGCCGGAGCTGGGCTTCCCTCTTCCCTTGAAACGTCTCGGTTCTCAGTCGCCGCCCGCGGCAGGGCCTCGACTCGAATGTCAGATGCTGGAGCTAGATTCGCATGGGACAGCGGAACGGATGTGTCTAGCTGACTGGTTTGGAGGAGCTTCTGGAAGGCTGGCCTCTCTGCTCTAAGACCACGATCTCGAAGACGGTACTGGCATGCTGTAGAGAATGCCGAAATGAGCTTGTCACGCACATGCGATGTTGCCGTATGCAAACCAGCCAGCTAACCAGCCTTAAACGCCGAGCTGTTGCGAGTCCGTCATCCAGCGTCTCCTGCAGAGCTTCTCAAAGTCTCCACAGTAGCAGAAGGGTAAAATAAGCCTTCCACCGTCACGATGGCGTTCTCTTTGCGCTGGAACGTCCTCTTCTCCACGTAGGCAGCTATGCTCAAGCGAAACATGATCGCAGTATGACTATGCACGCATCGCCGGGTGCACTTGCAGCCATACGTTCCGTGTCACGCTAACCCAATGACTGCAGGTGCGCAGTTGTGAGTGAGGGGTCCGTGATGGAGGAGGGGAAGGGGTGAATGTGGGTATGTACGTGAGGGGGCACTTGCAGGACCCAATACTGGCCCGATGAGTGGGGACGCTCTTTGACGCCGGAATACCCGCAAGCCCGCCGCGACAAACCCGCCGATCGCATGGGTCAGAACCTCGTTGAACCACTTGTCACCTCTGGTCGGTCGGTTGGTTGGTAGGTAGGTTTTCTGTAGATCTTGATGCGAAGGTTCGCACGCTTGACTCCTGCTCTACCCGCCGAATACATCGCCAAACCTGAAGATTGATCCAGTCAACGACGACTGTTGATACACTGCAAGTGCCGGATCATTGCAATGCCTCAATACACGCTCTTCTTCCACTCTGGATCGGCGAGCATGATTCCTCACTGGATCTTGATAGAACTCGCTCTCGCACACGGCGTCGACTATGCCACCGAGCATGTCAGCTTTACTGCCGAGCATCAGAAGAGCGAAAAGTACCTCGCCCTCAACCCGAAAGGCGTCGTGCCAACCTTGATTGTTCATGGGGAAGACAACGCCAAAGTGACCATCACCGAATCTGTTGCGATCGCTCTTCTGCTCGCAGCTCGTCATCCGGAAGGACATCTCGCTCCGGCAGATGTGCAGTCTTTCGAATACGCAAAGTATCTTGAAATTATGGTCTACCTTGCCAACACGGTCGCGCCCTCGATGCGCGATTGGTTCTACGCTGAAAAGGATTCACAGTCTACAGATCCCACCTCTATCGAGACGATCCAGAAGATGGCCAGGAAGAGGATAGCGGCCGCATGGGATATTCTGGAGAAGCAGCTCGAGGGCAAGCCGTACCTGGTGGAGAACATTGTGAATGGAGAACCGCAACCGACCGCTGCCGACTATACCTTTGTCATCCACGCGCGATGGTCAAGATATTTTGAAGAACATGCGCTCAAGTGGAAGAACTTGAAGGGATTGGTAGAGAGGATGACGGCTCGTGAAGGATGGCAGCGTTTACGAGAGGCGGAGAGACTACACAACAGGGATGACCCGACGTGGCCTCACTGGCCTGAGGTTCGGTAAGTGCTCTTCAGGAATGGTGTGAGGGATATAGTTGCTACTTGGGTTCTTCTAGCACCCAATGGCCTCGTCTCGATGACATTTAGCATTCTGGTGCTGGAGACCTCTCGGGATCACACCGCCTCTGCCCCGCGGACAGACATGGAACGTTGTAAAACTTAACAAAAGACTGCAACTAGAGACAAACGCACCGACGTGGCTTGCGCGTTTCAGTAACAATGTACAGTCTACTTCAGGAGAGGATAATAACATGAATTGCCTTGGTAATCGCCAAAGCCGATATTGTCTGGAATTGGACGTCGAGCATATTTCCCTGTGTACAGGGCGGAGCGCGCACGGCGGAGTTAGCAAATCGGAGAGGGGCGGGGTTTCCTGGAATGTGAGTCATAGATATCTCACCAGCGATCTTCGCGGGGAAGAAGACCGTCCGCCATGGGACCCAAACTACTTCTTTCGATGGGTGTTCCCCATGCTCTGCTGTACAGATGTACAACTTGTGTGTATCCCGATTTGCCGCCGTGCTGCCCGCGAGATCCCACCTCATCGGAGCCTACTTGACCTTTCCCATCGCCCAATCCACGGCACCCTTCATCCAACCCTCCCAATAATCATCCCCAGAGGCCTCTCCGCAAACCCATGCGCCGCGCCCTTAACCTTGGCGATGCCTCGGCCCCTTCTTCTAAGAGCTTGTCCTGTAAGAGGAAGGAATGCTCCACCGGGATCAACTTGTCTGCGAGGACTGCGAGGAAGTAAGTTGGGGGGAGAACAAGGTGGTTGCACGGTTGTACTGCATGGTGCTCGCTCTGAAAGCGGGGTCAACAGAAGCGGGGCTCGCTCTCAGCTTTCGGCCGCCGTCTTCCTAGAGCCGGAAACAATCACGGCAACCCTGTTCGATCAATATCGACGGAATTCATAATATCGACGGAATTCATTCTTAATTACCTCTTCATCTCCTTCGCCAGGACAACACAGACCTCTCGGCACCACACCATATACGACTGCCAAGATGGATAGAAGAAGGGCCGAGCTGGAGGAGAAACGACGCAAGCTCGAGGAGATGAAACGAGCGAGGGAAGAACGAATGTCGGCCACAGCGGCGCTTCGGAAATCAGTCGCCGTCGCACCGACACCAACTAGCATCCAAACGCCGTATCGTGGGACCAAGCAACAGGTAGATGATCTCTTGAATAATATCCTCGGGCAGTCGACAACGACGACGTCCTCCGTAACTCCATCAACAACATTGAATTCTCGTCCAGGATCATCGCTTGCTGCAGCGTATACACCTAGGACACCGGGACCAACGTACCGGGACCAATCAGTGCAGCAGGAGCCTGAGACACCGTTGCCATCACGCGCGGGGGAGGTACATTATACCCAACGTCGTAATGTAGCGTTACAGTACGTTACTCGGCTACTCCTTCGTGTGTTGACGTATTCTGATCGCTTGGGGCACGCGCTGTAGGACGCCGATACCGGAAGCGGACCAGGGTGATGCTGGAGACAGGACGATAGATTTCATTGACGCACAGGAAGAACTGTTCGAGCTCCCGCAGAGAGTGAGTCTTTCCCCCACACAATCAGCTCGAACGCGCCGTTCCTGATATCCGTCTCGGCATCGTGCAGACAGAACGAGTCACCTATTCCCGCGGAGTACAGACCCAGGATCAATCAATACAGCAGGACGTCGATGGACCTGATCAGACGATCGACCAGGCGGGACGGGAGACCGAGGATGAGATGAGGAGACGTCTCGAGGCGGAATATGAGGGGGAGAAGGAACGGCTGGAGAAGCAAATACAGGAGATTGTAGAGGATGAACGGAGGCGGGAAGAAAAATTGCGGGTGATTGGTGAGCCGCGGGTCGGGTCGAGTCGGGATTAACGGCATGAATTTTGCTCTGATTCTCCGTTTGCTAGATCTGACGGAGGAAGAAAGGCTCGCGATCATGGAGACACCGGAATTCACTCGCTTCTTGGAGGATTCTGGGAAAATCATCCAGAGAGCTCTCAGTGATGGATATGATTACGTCCGGGATTATGCGATTGGCGGAGAGGAGCTCTTGTAAGTTTACCTCATCGTCGCGTACCCCGCGCGCTTTTGAATCGCCTGAACTGATAGTCCAGAGGTACAGAGAATCCGACGAGTCGAATACGGTCAAGCCCGTTTGCGTGTTCATGGATGATCGCTGGACGGCTAATCGGTCCGTTACAGATATAGACTGGTCGCCAAAGGTACGCACGATACATCGCTTTTTGCAACTTTGCATCGTATCATACTGAAAGCGCAATCTAGTTTTCCGAGCTGGTCGTTGCGGCGTATAACAAGAATCCAAAAGCGCTGCAGGATCCCGATGGCGTAGTGGCTGTGTGGAACATGCATCTCCGGGAACGTCCGGAATTCATCTTTCATTCTCAGGTCGGTCTGACCGCGACTTCCACTGCAGGAATGACATTGCTCACCCGCTCACTCTCCCGCAGTCCGACGTCCTTTCCGTCGCTTTTTCACCCGTACATCCAAACCTCGTGTTTGGAGGTACCTATGCTGGACAGGTATTGATGTGGGACACGCGGTCGAACCAGCTCCCTGTTCACAAGACCCCGTTGTCCGCTGGAGGACATACCTACCCCATTTACGCGATGAAGTTCGTGGGGTCTCATAATGCACAGAATCTGGTGACGGCCAGTACGGACGGGACCGTCTGCTCGTGGACGGGCGACATGCTATCGGTTCCACAGGTAATTCAAGCTTTGCATTCGCACGAGACCCGTACTGAGGACCGTCCCCCTGGCAGGAAACGATAGAGCTCGCGCATCAGGGCCATTACAGCAAGACGCGTGAAGTATCGGTAACGTGTCTCGATTCCCCCGACAATGAAACCGGTGCGTTCTGGGTCGGAACGGAAGAAGGCGGGATCTACGTCGGTAATCGGTTTGATCGAGCCGGTCAAAAGTCGGGCATCAATCCTCGCGAAATTTACAAGTCGCATGATGCGCCCGTTACGAGCGTCGACTTCCACCCTTCAAAAGGTTCCGTCGACTTTTCCGACCTTTTCCTGTCTACTAGTGTGGATTGGACTGTCAAGCTATGGCGCGCGAGACCAGGTAGTAGGCCGTCCAACGGTATACCAGCAGTGAGCAGCAACGGCGGACAGCCGATCAACGTGCCACCCATCTACTCTTTCGAGGAGGCAAACGATTACGTCTATGATGCGAAATGGCATCCTAGTCACCCGGCAGTGTTTGGGACTGTTAGCGGTGACGGCCAGTTTGATATATGGAATCTGAATGCAGATACAGAGGTAGGTACCTTTTGGCCTCACAGTTGCATCTCAAGACACTCAACTATCCTTTTCCTTCCAGGTCCCGATCTCTAGCTTGACCGTTGGTGCCGAGCGCGCAATCAACAAAATGGCATGGGAAAAGAAGGAAGGGCGACACGCGGCCTTGGGAGGAAGTGACGGCTTACTGCACATTTACGATGTCGGTGCAGATATCGCGAACCCAAAGGAAAACGAATGGCACGAATTCCAGAGGGCCGTACAGGCTCTAAAGCTGGCAGGACAAACGACTACACTCGCCGCCTTGTCGCTTCCTTGAGGTCCCGGAGGTTTCAGAAATGCACCTTGTATATCTATAACGACACTTGATGACTCTGATGACAGCTACACTGGAATGCTATTGCGTACAATGAACTCGTGGCTACTTGAATCGATCTTGCAGACTCGCTGGAAGGATGTCCCTCAACGTCTGCGGCAGAACGGGTGTCTTCTTCCACTCGCTCTTCCACGCCACGTTGACAATACTCTCCCCGACCTTGGCGGGTTGTCCAAATACTGCGGTCACAAGCCATTCCTCGTCACCTGCTTTATGTCTGCCGACTAGTGAGGGAAGGATCGACCGGGAAAAGATCAAGTTGGAGTTGGCATCGGACTGCACCAGTTTCCCTTGTCGTTGCGTCTCGGAAAGATCCTTCAATCCGACAATGCCGGCCGCGGTAATGGCTCGTGCGACTCCCGACTCCTCTAAGCCTCCTTGACCCTTCTCCCCACTAAAGACTTGCACTAGAGCGCGCCCATCGGGACCTTGTCCGTAACAAGGCCAGCCACCTTCCGACGAACGGAGATCGCGGTCCGTAGTGATTTTGTGGAGGCGCAGATACCAGTCAGGCGCGGCGCTTGTCGGAGGTAGAAGCCACGTCTCGACGGCGACCGAATTCCTCCATAGTCTCCAGATCGAGTGCAAGTAGACTTGATCGCTGTTGTCGCCATAGTGTACTAGCTTGGCCTCTTCCGCGAGTCGTCGAACCCTCCATCGCTCTCCCTGGCCGAACCCGTCCTCCTCGGGATCATCGCACAACGCCAGCATCGAATCTGCCGCCATTTGTTCCAAGCCAAATGCGCCCGTCGGACAAGAAAAGCCGAAAGCAGATGAATACGCGTAGCGGCCGTACTTGGATTCCGCTGCCTTGAGAGCGTAATGACACGCTTGCCCCGAAGAGAGCAGGTAGGTGTGGGTTGCAAGATTGGATGAGGCGGGTGGCAGTCGAACCATGATGTGTAGAGGATCGGGCAAGGATGTGATGGGCGGGAAAGACTCGGTCGGCCAAGGCAGCTCCGAGGCTTGCCAGAAAGGATGACTTTCGGGAACGGCAAGGCAGGCAAAGGCTTTACAGCACCAGTAAGGCGAGCCTGAAGAGGAACGGGAATCAGTCGATGACGAACATGGTATGAGGAGAGCACTCACCGAAACCATTATAGTTTTCCGTCATTGCCATATTCTCGTAGCAGTACCCAATGTTGAGCGTCCCATCGCTCTTGAAAATATCCACCTGCGTTCCCCACCAGCGTAAATGGCGCAACACTAGGCCCTTGATGTGACCCCACTGGAGAGGATAATCTGACGGCAAGTCTTCAAATGCGAATGGTAGGATCGAAAAGGTGGCGACTACGGCAAACCGATAGATCATGGATCGACCGAAAGGAATGCAGCGACCTAGAACAGGATATCGGTCAGCTTTGCTGATGGTTGCAGGACAACTTGACTTGCCTTCCTGATCAAAGTAGTACAGCAGATCCAGCGCGAACCGAAGCGCTCGCTTTCGATAGGTTTCGCAGCGTTCTGGATCTTCCTTTTGCATGAGCTTGCTGTAAGCCAATTGAGCAAACTGGATAGCGAAACTGCCCGAGTAGTAATCGAGTTGAAGAACGCCTTCAGGACCATCTCGACTCCATCCTGATTCCTCGCCTCGCAGCTGGAAAGTATCGAGGTGATCCAGGTCGGCTTTCATGCGGGTCGGGTTGTAGTGTTCGTTTGGCGAGATCTTTGATAATGCGAGGTTGGCAAAGACCCGGAACCAGAGCCAGTTGGCTGCGGGTAGGTAGTCGAATAAGTAACGCGGTTTGGGGTGCTAACGGGTACTTACTGTCAGGCATGGGCTTGTCGTTGATCGCTCCCAACCAAGCTGCGACATTCTTCTTTGCCTTGTCATCAAGAGGCTGCCACATACTCGTTTCAGCGATGATTCGTAATCCTGCGGTCGGATACTCACATCAAACAGCTGCTCATGAGCCATGACCAACGCGAATCCGATCGGACTCGTCTCTACCATTCGTTGATCTTTACCCCTACTCGCTCCCCAGTACTCCTCATTCTCAGGATCAGTCCCATTCGCAAGTCCACGCATCCACGTCTCTGTCCTCTCGTATTTTTCCCCTCCCGCCAACAGGCTCACAAGACCCCAGAGCGGTCTAGCAAACGCTTCAAGCTGACATGCGCGCAAGTCGTAGTGTGTTCCTGATGAGCCGAGAGTGATGAGTGCTCCTCCGGGGGAAGTATGGGCAGCGAGGGGATCCAGTAAACCTTTGAGGCCGGTGATGACGTCTTGACGGTTCTTGAATGGATTGCCTAGGAAGCCGCTGTTGGGATTGAGGAGCACCATGCTGTGTGTTTGCGCAACTATGGCTGGAGGTCGGGAGCAGGTCGTTGATGGCGAGTGTGGGTATATAGGGAATTCTTGGTTGAAACTGGAGAGGGCAGATCTGAGACGGCCCGCTCGGACCGGTATGCAACGCCGACCTATTGTCTCAGGTCACGTCGCGCTCATTGTCCTCCTAGTTGTGCTTGCCTAGCTGTGGAGACTGGTCAAGCACGATCTGGCCTATGCTCAGCTTTGCATGATGAAATGGGACCCCGAACCGTGTGAAAACGGGCAGAAGCAGGTCTTGAGCGAACTGCGAACAGGACATGGCCTCGGGATGCAGAAATTGTCAACTCAGTTTGAAGCGGCCTATTGTAGAGAAAGAATCAGCGGAAACGATACACGCGTTATTTATTTATTTACTATTTGAACGTACAGAGGCTAAGTTCCGGCGCTGCAACCTGTAGGTGACCTCCAATACTCCTGCAAGTCTCAGAAAGGTCGCTCTGGGGCGAAACTCGGACAGAAATTAAACGCGCGGATCAGTTTCTAATCACTGCCTGGAACGGGTATACCCAACGATTTGGCGGTCTGACTATCCACGACTTCCATAGCGTGGTATTTCGCTGTTCGGTCGTCAGTTATTGAAACCCCAACGTCGCGACAGCGATGGCAGCAGGCAGAGGAGAGGAGACTGAGGGAAGGGAAGCTGACTGTCCCGTGTTTTCTTTTCTGTGCATATCGAGTTCGCTCCTTGTTTGGCTCCATCCAAAGCAGAATTAGCATGCTCTGCTTTCCTCTCTCCCCCAGCTCCTCCTCGGGGCTCTCCCCGAGTCGACACTCGCCCTCTTAAATCAGTCCTGGTCTCCTTTCACGTTGGGCAGGGGCAAGAACGCAAATTGTGATAATATATTTGCAAGCCTGCGACTTCACAGCAACTGATCCTATAGTCAAGTGGTTACGACGAGGCATTGTGGTGACAACCCTGCCTAAGCCTGTGTTCGATTCACAGTAGGGTCATTTTTGTTTCGAGAGATATGGTTTGAAAATCGCGACTCCTCGGTAGCAGATGATTTTCTTTTTGAGCGATTCTTGGGCTGGCAGTGTGCTGGTCTCACGAATCAAGAGCCAGCACGTTTCCCTGACACTGAGCATCCCGTCGACCTATAATATTTGTCTTTCACAGGTCGGACACACATACAATCTCCCTTCGAGGCGACGCGCCTGAATCGCCACCGTTGATTCGGGACTCGCGGCAGTTTGTCTGTCTCGATGGCTCCAAGTTACGACGGTCTGAAAGACAACCTATCCATTCGTGGCTCGAAAAGCAAGCCTACTTTAAGGCTTCCGCCCTCCGGCTTCGATGCACGGCATGTCAGTCTTGTCAGATACTTTGGACCACAGAATGACGGACAGGACCGGCAGCTAGCCATACACTACATTGGGGTGCTCATGCATCCGATGCCATGGAAACAGGACGCCAGACACTGTTCAGCCAGCATTGCTATCTTCTGGGCAGCCCTTGATCTACTAATGGAGCCAGACCTAACAGGTAGTTCGAGCATGCGGACGGCCAGATATAGCTTTTGACGGGCACCTCTCTGATTGGATGATACCTATTTCCATCATCCATGGGCCTAGTGGCTGAGCATGAAAATGAACCTTGCCAATCACTGACTTGTGCCATTCATAAACGACGGCGCAAGAGTCTCAGGTAAGCATACCCAATGCCCCTTGAGCGCGTGAGCTAACACGATAAGTACCAGGAGTGCACATCGGTAACATGACAGTGAAGATTAACGCTTCCCGGGATTCAGCTTTCGAGCACGGCTTAGCTCACGCGGTCGACTCGTTAGACAGTCCAGGATGCTTGCACATTCCAAGCGAATGCATTATCTCAACAAGATCGCAACAAGGACAACCCCGCACCGTATCCACGTTCGCCGCACATCAGTACACTGATCTTGACCTTGGGGATACCCCCCAAAGCTTGAAAAGCAAGATCGCCGCGAGAAAGCATGTAGCCCTGTCGCAAGACATCTCGACTTGTCTTCTGAAGGGATGCCCGCGATTTCGCAGACTGACTCTTCCCTTCGAGGTACTTCTAAGAAGCTACCCGCCGTAGACAGTTAGCCGTGACGATGTATGCGCAATGATAATTCCACGATTGGACTTTCGCCGAAAAAAAGCGGCGGAAACGCTACTTGTAACGAGCGATGATACAACAACAATCCCTACTTTCACAAGCCCTCTGTCTTTGGGACGAACAAAAACACCGGGGCACTAGAAACGTCAGCCCAAAGCCCTTTATGCAGCCAAAGCCTTCTTGGCCATCTCGATAGCTCCTTGCTTGGTATGGTTTCCTGCAAAGACGGCAAAGTCATCAGCATGTCCCCCGGACGTCCCTTAACGAGTAGGACGAGGAGGCCACTTACCGCCAATGAACCCGCTCATGTGGACAAAGATACACCCATCGATACCCGAGACCTGGGAAAGCGCTTCATCTCGTACCCCTCGCCACCTATCAACCCAGTGTGCAAAAGGTTCAGCGAATCCCTCTCGGCGAGGTCATGAACGCGCGCCGGGGGGGACTCACGCTTCCGGCAAACTTTTGCGATTCTCAAACCCTTCGCTCGCCTTGGGCACACACTGGATCCGCCATTTCCCGGCGTCTGCGTTTTCCGCGTTTTCCGGGTAGAGGACGTATAAGATGGGTTGGGCTTCCCGGTTCGGGGAGTGGAGGGCTTCGAGGGAGAAGATGTGTTCTTTCCATGGGACGGACTGCCGGGGGTGAGGTGAAGTTAGGTAATTGTGCGGGGAAAGCAGGCGGGTAGGGACAAACCTGGTTGAATATGACGATTTGTCCGGAAGGATCTACTTGGAATCGCTTGTTGACGGCTTCCAAGACGACGTCTCGTGCCGGGAGCCATGCCTTGGCGTAATAGTCCAAGCGGTTCTCAAATTCCTGTCCGGCCATCTTGGAGGCTTCCTTGAACTTGGCCTGCATTTGGAAACCGATCAGTTGGGTTTTGTCAATGACGGTATAGTAGGGGACTCACATCCAAGACCGAATCATTGAAGGGCTCGTTCCAACGAGGGTTCATCCATCCCACTCGGGACGACAGATCCGTCCGGTTGCTATACCTCGGCGACCCGGCCGTCTCGGCGTCATACTGACTAATCCCATTATCAATGGCATCAATCCCCTCCACGAATTCCTTGTAAAGCTTGATCCAAAGCGTATGCGTCGCCGGTTCCCCTTCCTTCAATCCCGTCTTGTTGGCGATAATGTGTCGTCCGAAATGCTTGTAGACGAGTCCGGCGGAGGAGAGTTTGGTGGAGAACCAGGTCTTGGAGCCGTCGGCGGCTACGGGGGTGGGTTCGGAAGGGGTGGGGACTTGGCCGGTGCCAAAGATCTCGGTGAAGCCTTTTTGGTGGTGATCGAATCGGTTCATGGTTGCGTCGTACGTCCCTCCAACGTCAATTACAATGTCCAGAGTGTCGACTGAGAAGAGCAAAGAACGTCCATCAGTTTGAGCTGGACGGAAACGGACCATTCCCTGCTTACGTTTCGCTTGATCCCTCGTACGAAGAAGATCAGCATCCCGGTACTCGTCCGTCATCCTGAGCATGGCCACGCCCAACGCCTCATCGGCATGGAAGGAACCAGAGTGAGTGCCAATGACATTGGTCGACTTCATCCTCTTGGCGATGGGTTCGGGCATAACGGATGCAAGGGTGTCGGTGACGGAGGACATGGTGGCGGATCGGATTCGGGGGGATACAGCTTTGAAGAGGCGCTGGGAGAGCATGTATCAGAGGGAGAGGTGGATGGATAACAGCAACCCGTAAGATAGGAAACACGTTGTAGGCAATGATGATGGCTCCGATCAACTTTGTGAGATGAGTCACGTGTTGGGTAGAGTTCAGCTTCATCCAAGATAGACTCACCTCAACTCCCGGTTCACATCTCCATCGGCCACTAGACTCGCAAGCACACCCATGACCCCTGCCACACTATCCCACTGGCCCGCTCCTACGCCGAGGCCGCCACTCAACGCGAAACAACTCAAACGTCGCGCCATCGCCTTCTTCAGTCTCTCCCTTGCCTTCTTTGGCCTACTCGGGACGTATTGGCTAGACGGGGAATCATCGTGGGTGAGCTGAAGGGGCAGTGTCTGGATCTGTTCTTTCTCGACTGATGAGCACGTTGTATTTCGCACATAGGGTATCAGTGAACTGCGGTATCTTCAATATACTATTCCTCTTCTTGTGCCCGTTACCGCGTGGTTTGTGATCGCCAACTGGGTAGGATGGCAATACTTTTGTTATGCTTGAACGAGTAGGAGTTGACGGCTGCAGAGTCGACGATAACCTAGACGACCGTGAGGCTACCGTGCCAACCGCCATATCTCCGTATCATCCTCGTTCTAGAGACGATCAATCGGTGAGACTCTTCCTTGCTTTAATGTTTCGCTTCGATCTTGCTAACCTGGATTACATGCTGATCAGCGTTCGCTTACAGGCGGAGAACGACTCGAGCTTCTCACACGCGCACGAATCCACGGCGTAGACGTTCTGGACCGACCCCTGTTATGGTAGATCGCTTCGACCTTCGTCACGGATAACGCCGTCTCATCAAGACACTTGGGTGAAGCAGTCAACAAGGCAGTCAACAAGAATCAGTCAGTCATCTGGGTAGGCTATACGACTTGTTTGACTGAACTCACTAGACAATAGGCAAATGATCACTGGGTCTAATGTTTGCTCGAAACCTCATCTCACGTTCGCCCTCGGTAAACAACGCGTCGCGACTTGCCGCAAGACTCGAGTCATTGCTACTCGAGCAGTCACCCTCCGCCGTGAATCGTGGTGGATCTCTTCTGTGACACTTCGAGCAATACTATCGCACTATGATATTTTTTACGTATTCCTCGTTCGTTCTGGATGTTGGGTTGTAGATCGAGCCCAGGCCAGACTTTGTGTGTCAAAAGTCTCGGTCTCGTTGCCCAATAATCGAGGCTCGTCACTTATCGGAAGGCGAAAAAGGCGAATGGGATGTGAAGTTTAGTATGGGTTGCGCTAACTCTGCAAGAGAGGCGATCGTCACTGGCCGTTGGTAACCTTTGTATATTTCGGCCACTCGGCTGTCCTTCGGGGAGAGCTCTTTCGAGCCGGCCGCACATGACCACTCTTATAGCTAGGAATATACCGACTACTACGAGAAAGGTACGACTATCTCAAGCGCGACTATGGCCTGGACAAGATCTCGCACGTCAGGAGGGTATCGAAACATCCCGCTGTCTGTCAGATAATTCGGTACTCGCCGTTTGTCAAATGCCTGACCGCTAGAAATTACACCGTAGTATCGCTCTGCCAGCTTAAGTTATTCTAGGGTTCTTGCCCCGGGACCAGTCTCGCACCGGATCTTAAGTCTGGCACACGTAGTACATGCCCGTTTCCGAGTGCTTTCTCTTTCGGAAGAGGGATACACACATTCCGCCTTGGTGTCCCTGCAGGCCACGCATGTCCCCCGATTTACAGGTGCGCTGCTATTATGTGCCGGCATTAGCGTCTTCCTTTCCTCGTGACGGCCATCACAAGCAACACGGGGAGTCCTTGCATTCTTGGAAGCTCTCCCCCTGCATGGTCGCTTTTGAGCTTTACACTGCTTGCGGGTTGTGAGATCTAAGGATAAGCCGTCATCACTGACGTCTGAGAGAGCAGGTTGCGCTCCTCCAATCGGTTCCGAGGAGCTTGACATGCCAGTCGACGTGGTTCCACGGTGTACGCTCGGGAAGAGTTTCGCGAATTTCCATTCTCCGCGTTCAGGGAGGACGGAAGACGGTAAATCGGGGTTGTACAGAGAGGCGTGGTCATAAGAGGTGTCGATTGTGGTGTCGGTTGTGGTGTGATCCGTGGGAACCGACCGGCTCATATGTAATGGCAAGGATGACGGAGTTGGCAAGTATGCGAGAAAGAATCAGACAACCGTTGTGCTGAGGGGAATTTGAACTGTGGCAAACTATGTAGGCCTCGGAAAGAGGGATCGTCGGATGGAGTGCTGGTTCGAGAGTCTCCTTGGGCCAGTGATTTAGAATTTGGATGTATGATGAGACCTGGAGTGCTGTTGCCAAGACCTAGTTCAAAAGTCGATTTCTTTTCTATCATCTCATCCGTTTAACTTGAGTCAAGGGAGTACCAAAATCGTCAAAGGAAAGCAAAAGATGTTCAGGGGCAGGGACACATCGCGACAGTCATCTCTGGCAATAGCCGTGCACCCACCACATACCATGTTATTCACTTTAGCGGTGAGGCCTGAAGGGTAATTGTTTGCGACCATTGCAGGAGAGGGGAGGAACTGGTTGCACTCTACTCGTGACTCGTCGATATGGACGACAAGCACTAATGTGCATCAAGTTCGCAATGATGTATTACAGGACTCAATTTTCCCTGAAAAATATAGCTAGATAAGCTTAAACCGCGAGAAGATTTACCACGACTTCGGTAGCGGCCTCGGACAAAGCATGAACAGGGCAAGCCTTAGAGCCTAGCCTAACATTCGAGTCAGTCGCAATCTACGGCAGTGCTGGGCGTGTCTCTCACGAAATCTCACTTGTGAATGCCTCCAATATATGGCACCCGCCCGAGGACACCTTGCCTTTCGCCACCTGAGCAGTGTTGCCTGACACTGCAAGGGGCGTGTGAATCTGTGACCCGGAGATCTAAGACCTTATGCGTTGGCATCTGACCTCTCATTTGCCTCACTCAGCGAACAAAGCCTTGGACTGGGCAGTTCTTTCGCTAGTGTCCACTACACATGCAGGACCGTCTCGCTCGCACCAACTCTAACGCAAGGTGTGCATCTGTCGAATAAGCCTCAATGCATTTGGAGGGCATCTTTAAGTTTTCATTCAGCGACCATGATTGGTGCTCAGTGTCGCATCGACCGCCATGACTTGTGAGGTGGGGGAAGGAGGTAATTGGGTGCCTCGGCTGCCCGATAGCAATAATTTCAGACCGGATCCAGGGTTGCGAAGAACTGTGAATAGTAGTTTGGACACTGGCAGTATGGCAGTCACTTGTACTAAACCTGAAATACTGCAATGCGCTAAGTATCGAGTCACAAGCCAGAATCTGAGCCAATCTGAGAGATCACCGATGACAGGCTGTTAGATGTTCAAGTGACTCGGCTTGAACTGGACTGCCCAGCCGTTGATATTCGCAATTCAATGGGGTAATATAATGCAAGATAGGTCTTGGAATGCCGCTAAATCGTGAGAAGCTTCCGAGGGATTTGATATCGCTCTCTCGATGTACTGGTTCGGGACTGACTAACACCAAAGGTGGGTGGAACGGATTACAAATCACCCTCTGGCGTATCTTGGCGATTCTTTTCAAAAATAAAGAGCGCTGGAGCATTTAACAGGAAGAGGCGCATAGCTGGGCAAAAAGATCGTGATCAATGCCGGGATCGAACCGGCGACCTTACGCTATATTACTCCCAGGAATATTAGGCGTATGGGGATCGAACCGGCGACCTTACGCTATATTACTCCCAGGAATATTAGGCGTATGCTCTACCGACTAAGCTATCCGACCTGCTATGCTTGTCACCCGGTTCTTGTCTACAAGCAAAAAGGACGCGCTAACCAGTAGACGCGCGTTCGGCTGCCGTATTGCGGGATCAGTGAGCGTTGGTATTTAGTGCGGGCGTCCTATCAATAATT
>MU158411.1:182276-265046 GCA_015708705.1 Naganishia vishniacii ANT03-052
GTTGAAAAGGTTGAAAAGGTTGAAAAGGTTTGTTTTGGTGAAAAGGGCGGGAAAAGGTTGAACAGTGCATGTGGTTCCTTACAGTTCTGTCTCAATATGTTGAGAGCTATACTGGCCGCTTTGCTGGCCTTAAGTTCGCAATTCTCAAACATGATTCATCAGGCCGCTTGACCTGATCAGCCGTTGGGGTTTGGTATGCTTGCCTAAAACGCAACTCACTCACGCCTTCTATATGTTCACGGGGAAATGCTCCTCCGGCTAACGTGTGGGGTTACTTGTCGGCCTGTTCATTTTTTTGAACGAGCTTATACGACAATCGGGGCGATGTTAGGCGAGTTTACCGATAACATAAGGCAGCTCGCTGACGTGAGGGTCGTTTGCAGCTGCGTCGATCCACGTAGAAAACAGTCGGCGGCGTCGGAAAAGCGCATATCCACCCCCCATCTCGAGGCTCTTCAAGAGCTCTCCGTTTGTGATGCTATACTTCCTTTGGGTGATGCGTGAAATTGCGCTATAACATATCAACACGGGAGTGTATGATCTTTACCGCCGATTACTCGCGTTGACCGCAAGCCCTTGCCTCCCTCAAGACTAGACTGGCTGCATGTCTGGGACTCACTCTCCTTGCGGGCCCGAATCGTCCCCAAGAAAGGCAGATGTATGCTGTGTTTGGTGTCGAGAATGCTGTGCGCCTCTCCGGCAAGTCTTACAGCAATATATCAAAGGAGAACAGCTTGCCACCTTTGTTCGGTTTCAGAGCCCGCTTTTTCGCCCTGCTCTGCCATGGTAAAGGGTTATAAGTAGCACCTCTGGAGCACGAGTGCCATAATAGCGATATGAGCCGCCAATCAAGCTTCCCGCAGCAACGAACTTGAGGGTGTCACCCATCTCCGCAAACCCTAGCAACGGGACGTCACTCGTCAGCATCAATCTCAGTCGCATGCATATCAAAGACCTGCTGAATCCGGAAACTGGAACTCTCCCTTCCTTGAGTGCTTCCACGGGGGCCTTGGGAGACGAGGCATCTGAATTCAGCCACTATGCAACAACGTGCAGCATAGGTGGCTACTCCCCTTCAACCACGTCCCGGCAGTCGACGTGCTTTCTGTCTCCCGCCGCTTATCAACCACCTGCCAGTATGACATCGTCGCCGAGTTCGTCCCGACAGATCCCGTTGTCGACCTTTAAGCCACCAGCGCCAAAGGGGACTTCCGCACGACTGCCCGAGACGACACCTATGTCATGGACGTTGACAAAGGTGGAACCCGATTCGTCTGGCAAGCGCTATCGTATCGTATCAAATGCTCAACTTGCGAGGACAATGGGCATAGCTGTTGGGCAGATCAACAAGCCATTGAGAAAGACACGAGAAGGTGGGAGAGAGCCGAGAGAGCTCCCTGGCGGCTCACTGCGCTTCAACTTCAAGAGTGAAGAGGGTCCCGTGGAGTGGGTAGCCACTTCCTTTCCATGTCCGGCGAATGGCCTCGTTTCTCATAATGGCGAACAAAAAAGTCTTGGAGACGGGAAGGGGACTGTCGACTCATATGACATCATTCTCAAGGACGATTGGACGAAGCCGTCCTTCACGATCACGTGCAAAGGGCGACGGACAAGCTGGTCGGGGTCGCCGTCTCCTTCCAGCTACACCGACATATCCAGTCGTTCATTCCCAGGTCCAGAGACTGCATCCGGTAACTCCAGGTCCATCGCACCCACTTCAACCACTACAAATGATACACGGGCCCAGAACACACGACTAAGATGGCGGTTATGGAGAGTTGATGGGAAAGACTTTCCTGATGCCACCAGCAAAAATGTCAACGAAGCCGAGTTTGTTGGTATTACCAAACTTGCTGAGTTCCTCGGAGCGAGGCGTGGCGCCTTCGATCTGGCAAGCCTTTGCAACGAGGATGCCAATGGCCCCTCCTTGACGTCCCGCACAGTGCGACTGGACAATGACACTTCTCAGCAATGGTTAGCTTTCGGGTACCCTCGCGAATCCGAGATACCCTCGGATTATCGGTCCAGAGCGCCGGACTATGTTTTTGTCATGGTACCGAAATCTAAGAGCAAGAAGAACAATCGGAAGGGTACGCGTCAGGTCTTCCGCCAATTTCTTCACTGTCCGTCTCAAACGAACCCGCCATTATCAACTCGAGTCAACGTGACCAGAGGTCCCCATGGGAACAAGGAAATAGAAACGTGGCTCGATCAATAAGTGCCGATGAGCGGGTTCGTAGATGGGCAGCGTGCAGGTAATAAGTTAAATCTTCCCTTGTTGTATTTTTATGATTCTATCTTCATACTTGTTACCAATGTCGATCGAGCCATCAGGTCAGAGTGGCAGGTATCCGAGACAAGTGAACTCGGTCTCAAGCTATCCAGGCGACGCACCACGAGCTGATTTGCAAGACGATCCGACATCCGCACATGCGCTCATGTCAGATTGTGGTGGATGCAACATCAAGAGTATTGCTCTTCATCGTTCCGAAGCACGATCAAACAGATATACTACGACTACACAGTATGCGGTACGCGAGACGCCCGAAGGAGAGAATTATACCCGACAGGTCAAGCCAAACGAGACCGACAGCCGCTCGCTGACTCCTGCTTCCCCTTTCCACATTCATCCAAATCGATACACCAAGATTGTTCCTTCTTTCAACCACACATCTGATCCCACAGCCCAACAACACGAGAGTCCAACACACCATCTATCTTTGAGGTAGAATACAAGCCACCACGCAGTGCTGCCCTGATCCCCGATTGTTGTACATTGTTTTCTCTTCTTCTTGCGGTCCCAGTCTTACATATACTGCGCGTACCCTTGCTGAGGGTACCCACCGACGTTGCCAGCCTCCAAAGGCATCATACCCGCATGGTTGCCATTTTCAGTTTGAGCTTGGGCGTTTCCCGGAACAGCAGCGAATCCGGCAGGAGAGAACGTTGAATCGGCCGGGTTGGAGGCGAATCCGCCGGCTGCCTGGGCGCCAAACTGGTGCGACGAGGCATGACCGTGTTCCTGACCGCCGAATTGACCTCGAGCCATCGGGTCAAAGCCCATCGGGTAGTTGCCACCCATGCTGCTCTGGTATCCTGGACCTCCGTAACCGCCCATGCTCTGCTGACCGTAAACTTCGGTCAAGGCGTTCGGGTGGTGCATGGAGTGGTGTCCCAGGTGACGAGGGTGAGAGTGGTATCCACCTCGGCCGCCACCGCCGCCCATGTAGCCGTTGCCATGCATGTTGCCACCGAGGCTCATCATGCCACCTTGGTGACCATAGTTGCTGCCACCGCCGCCGCCACCACCGCCGCCGCCGCCGTTGCTACCGGCGTAGTGATCGTGATGACCACCGCCCATTTGTTCACGTTGAAGCTTGGATTGGATTCGCTTGCCGTAAGGCGTGTTTCGAATCATCGGAAGGATGGGTCGTATGCAATCAACGAGCTGTCAAGCAGTCAGCACGAGTGATCAGAGGCGGGACATGAGACACTCACCAGCATTCGCTGAGCGGGATCGGCATAGTCCAGCGCGGTTTGAACAACGTAGTTGGCGAAAGAGTCACGCAAGAGCTTTTCCAAACGGCTTCGGTTGAGCAGTTCACCAACGAGGATCTTTCGGAGCTCGGGGTCGGCAACTCGGATGCACTGCAGGAGCTGGGTCAGCAGATTGTCGCTTAATGGCACGCAAGAAGCCTACCTTTTCGATAACGTTGGAGCTAAACTTTTGCACGGACAAGACGCAGACGTTGCCAACAAACTGTCGGATAAGGGGCTCACTGAATCGAACGTCGTTCAGGTCGAGGACGTATTCTAAAGAAGAGGATTAGCAGTGCTCACGGGGTAATGAGGATTGTACTCACGGACGACGTAGTTTCCGAAGGGATCCTGAACGAGCGTCAAGGCGTGATAGGTGATCTCGGTCACGAGCTGGACTCGCTGTGAGTCGGCCGC
This sequence comes from Naganishia vishniacii ANT03-052, assembly GCA_015708705.1. NCBI lineage: Eukaryota > Fungi > Basidiomycota > Tremellomycetes > Filobasidiales > Filobasidiaceae > Naganishia > Naganishia vishniacii. The sequence goes on from MU158411.1 coordinate 186,231, forward strand.
GTGGTCGATGCATCGCTGAAGAACACAACATCCATGTCGATGAGTAGCAACTTCGACGCAATGCGCAGCAACGGCGTTGTAGATGAACTGCAGAGACGCCCATTGATTAGTCCTTGTTTCACTTCTAACGAACCGGCAAACTTCGCCCACCTGGTTGTCCTCGGGGATCAGCCTGTTCAAACACTTTTGAATGACATGGTTCCCGTTCAAATCCTTGATCAAGCTAACGACGTTCAAGCTCAAGGCCAAGATGATCGACCTGATCTGCTCGGGCCTTCGCGGGTTGGACAAGAAATCAATCATCTTCTGAACAGCTCGTGTGCCGTGCATGTTGAGCGAAATCCCGACGAGGTCGTTGGCGACCGATTCGCAAATGACGTTTCGTTGTTCATCGGTAGAGTATTCAAGAAGCTTTTGGCAGAGGTAGTTGCCGAACGGATCTGCAGGGAAGCGGTCAGTTCATGCGCGGCACGATGAGACGGGATACGTACCGGTCATGAGTTCGGGGAAGTGACCGTAGGTTTCCCTAAAGATCATGTCCCTGTGCTCGGGGACCTCTTCCTCGAGCTTCTTCTGAAGGTATCGACATCCATGTTGATCCTTGCACAAGCCGAGGATTTCACCTTGCAAGTCTTCCAACCTCATTCCGGCGAATCGGTTGTCTGTCGAGGGTAAATAAGCGACATCCACGACTGACAGAGAGTAAACTCGACCTACATTCCCGGTCCATATCGGCTCGCTTGGACTTGATGTTCATATGTCCGTTACCGGAATACAACGCACCGGACCCACCAAAGTTGTCGTCGTCGAATCCGTACGCATCGTAACCTGCAGGTCCGGGAGCGGCACCGCCAAAGTGCTGACCACCGAGCGGAGCCACAGGTCCGCCGTTGGCCATGTCCATTTCGGCGTAAAGAGGATCAGCTTGACCGTACGGCTAGAAAAGGATCCTTTTATGAGCTGGAAACACTAAGACCAACGACGAAAGACTCACTCGAGGTCCTCCCATGGGGTTGAAGCCGCCCTGAGGAGGTGCGACACCCGCCGGTCCACCCTTGTGGAATGCCTTGGCAAGATCCGGGTTAGAGAATCCACGCTGGGCGGGAGTCAACCCTTCCAGGGGCTGACCACCTGCAATTCCCTGAGCTGCGGAAGCCGGGGGAACGACACCACCCGCTGCGGATCGTCGTAAACTCGAGAATCCAGAGACGGGGTTAGAACCTGCGCCACCTGCAGATGTCGCCGATGCGGAAAGCGGAACGCCAGGAGTTCCAGGGACGGATCGGGAAGGCATAGCGGGCAAGGAAGCGATGGAATCTGCCATGGCGGGAGCTGAACTCGCCGGTGATGCGCGTTGGGACTGAGCGGGGCTCAGAGGAGTAGCAGAGGAAGAGGTGGTTCCCGTCGCGGTTTGAGGAACTCGTGCTCGATCAAGCAAGGAGGAAGCCGTGGTGGACTCTCCGGCGGCTGCGGCGGCGACTGATGCAGACTTGGGGGCCATGATCGAGGTGACGGCAGCGGATGCCGAGCCGAATTGAGGCCATTCCGAGGTCTTGGGACCGTTGTCAAAGGGACGTTGGGAATGTTGAGAGAATCGCTGAGTTGACGAGGTTTCGTTGAAGGGAGCAAGATCGAGAGCAGCAGAAGAGGGGGAGAGTGCGTTAGACTGGATGTGCGTGGATGGGAGACGGAATCATGCGACGTGAAGATTTCGCATCAATGCATGCCAATCCGCTGTGCTTTGCATCAGAGCTCACCTTGTCCTGTCGGGACAAGGTCAACCCTAGGGTTCCCAGGACAGACACAGTACTCACAGTTCCATCCTCCTTTCCCTTGTTATCTCCAAGGGACAATTTGTCTAATCCAAACGATCCCGAATCATCCGAACCACCTGCAGGAATGGCACTCGTCCTCCTCGACCCAGGCATGCTCTTCGTGCCCAATCCAGCTCCCAAGGATCCCAAGGAATCCTGAGCGCCACCAGTGACATTGTTGGCGAATCGGGACTTGCTGGTGTTGGGGGAAGACGAGAGGGCGACGGTTGCTCCAGCTACGGGAGAGGGCAAGGTCGCGGCTCGTCCCGGAGTGGAGGGAACGGGCGACGACGTGTCGTTTTCGTTGTTGTTTTCTGTTGCGGCGGGCATTGTTACAGTCCTAATACAGGGAAGGGGTGTTGTACAAGGGAGTCAAGACGATGGACAACGAAGGGGAAAGCACGAAAAGGCGAAGATGGAAAAATGTCTATACCGGTAATTCAAAGGAACGCTCGCGCTTTCAAACTTTTTGGCTCACACGGCTAGAACTAGCGCGCGCGGATTGCAGTGCCCGGTTGTCCGTCGTGGGTTCGCCACCATCTTCATCCTTGACCTCGGACAGGCGACAGCGCATAGAACATGGACATTATACAACACCAGGAGTAATTAGTTTGTCAACATGCCAAGTGATACCACGTTCTGTATTCCATATTCCGACCGATGAAGCAGCTTGCAATTCTCTCGCCCTGACTGTCGTAAGCGATCATGGGCATGGCAAGAGAAACGTCGTTGCACTCTTGCTTCGGCCATTCAATTAGTCAGGCGTCTATCTTCCCAGTGTGGTGACTTTACTGGGCTTTTCGAGAAGAAGGCGGCGCAGAACTACTGCCTTCTCCGACTCGTGATGCCAATGATTAGCGGGATTGAACTTTAAGTACATGGTCCCCTCGCACTCGACAACCGAATCTTGACGCAAAGCGATCAGTTGTTCCGCCAGAGCGGATTCTTCCACTCCTGTTCGATGCCACTAAAGCCGTCGGCGAAAACGCGAGCGGTGTCGGTCGCATGACCATCTTCCGTCCAAGCTGTTCGGCATGAAGGAATGCATGTAGCAAGCCAAACATTACATCACCCGCTTGAATACTAAATTGAGTCTGTTTGATCCTGCCCCGATGCCCTGGACTCGGCGAGGAGCTTCCATAACCGCCAGTCGTATACTTCGTGCTACAAAAGGAAGTAGTCAGGACTCAGCCCTTACCAATTGGCTTAGTGAATTGAGACCGTAATCGTACCGCTTGTGCTAAGCCTCCAGTGGAAGCGGTAAATGCGAGAACTCGTTGGTGTCCCTCGGCATCGGAACGCCATGGTAGAGTGACTTGCCAAAGGAAGATCAGCGACTCGTCCTGGTCGCCCGTGCCTAATGTCTCTGCTGGGAATATCGCCCGCAACCAGGCAGAGACGACTTGTTTCCGCTGCCCTGGTATGACTTCATGCTGTATCTTCAACCCATAGACTTGCCCATCTGCGATATCGGGGATCGTGCGCGGAGGAGTACATGCTTTGGCGAACCGATGATGTGATCTCGGAGGCTGGTGGAGCGAGATATGTGGTGTAGGTGGGTCGTTACAGCGGTCAACGCTAGAGTGCATACAGAGAGCAATCAGAATCGAACGAGTCTGAAATAAACGACCTGCGCACCTGCGATATGTGTCGAGTTCAACAGCAAAATCTCCGGGACCACCTATCCCCGTATACCCCAATCCCGCTCCGCCATCTCCCATCACGCGAACGGAGCCTGATGCTTCGCGATAAGCAGCCACGTCCTCTGTCGGAACAGCGGTAACGACCAGCCCTATTCCATCTGCACCGTCTTGTCCTTCAAGGCGTTGCATTCGAAAGCTGATATCCAGGACGTAGGATTCGGAAGCCTTGAAGTTGGGAAATAAGAATGCAGTACCGGTCTTGTCGGTTTCCAAGGGAGTGAGGGACAGCATCATCCTATCGTGATCGAGTGAGAAAGGTAGAATGTCCGCCGAACCGTAGAGGCATAGATCCGTGAGACCAGTCGACATCTCAGCGATCGGCTCGATACTCGCTATATCGAATCGGTCGGGGTCAGTAAACGAGGTCTCCTTGGTAGAGCATACATACCTAGACGCCGAGGGAGAATAGTTTTCGATTCTGCATCATCAAGGCCGGTTTCATGTCTCTGAGCTCTCCAATCCAAGGTCCCACTACTCCTCCCGCCTAAATTCTCCTTTCTTGCTTGAGCTACCCGTCGCTTGTAATCCGCCAAGTATACTTCCTCCATGTCATCCTGTCGCTCGAGATCGGATAAAGAAAGAAGAACACCGGACCGACTCGTCGAGGTGGTTGCTCGCCGCTTTGCGTTGAATTCTGCTAGCATCTAGCGTAGTATCAGGTATTCATGGCCTTGGCTTCGCGCCACGTCTACTCCGTTCAGACTCACCTGATTCAAATCCTCCTCCAACCACACCACCCTCCTCTCCTGACACCCACCCTGCGCATCCCAATCACTCACGTAACCCCTCGTCACATCCCTCCCCCCAGCAGGCCCAAACGCCACACAGTAACTCTGCTTCTTCCCCCACCCCAAATCATACACCAGCGGTCGATCTACAGCTCCCTCGGAAGGATCGAGGTGTACCCACCGTTGAGCAGAGGCCGACCAGTATTCGTTCCATACGTGGTCTTCGGTGTTGACGACGATTCGCCATTGGAGGGATGCGGCGCGGAGGAAGAGGGAAAAGAGATTTGCGAATTCGCCGCAGCGGCCTCGACGGGATTCAAGTAGTGCTTCTAGGTCGCTGCAGTGGATGGATCAGAGACTGGCGAGATATACTGCGGGGTCCGGACTTACTTGAGTCGCAGGAACCGGTCAACCTCTCCGCATATATCATCGTTACACTTCCAAACCTCTATCCTTCCCGCAACTCTCCGCTCCTCCACCGACATGCCCTCTGCGCCATAGGAAGCCTGACATGTTGTCTCCTTTCCGCAACGAGGACACTTTATCGGATCGACCCAACGCATAAAGTCGTGCTTGAACCATCGCACGAGCTGGATTGCTTTACGGTCGTCTGCCTGTAACGGGAAATCGAATTCAGATGGGTCGATAGGCGCGGCGCTGTTGAGCTTGTCAAAGTCCGGTAGTAATGCCCGAGCTTGCTCCTTAGATAGCATGAAACATCAGTCACCGGTTCCACGGTTACCAACCGGAACTGGGACATACAAACAATCGCTCATGCTCGACCGCATCCACTCCTGCCACATATCCGCGATAGGTCTCCTCCATCCTCTGCTTCCTCCTTCCACGTCCCCCTTCCCGCAAATACGCCACCATCTGTCCCTGCATCGCTGAATTCAGGAAAAACAAGGCGATCCATGTGTGGAGTCTCCTGAGTTGCGAGGTGGTGACGGTGTGGGGGGAAGACGTTGATCTAAACGCACCATGACTTTGTATGTAGGCCATGTACCCGTGAGCGAGCTGGTCTAGGCGATGATCGGATAGCTGCATGTCGATGTGAGTCAGGCGTGTATGATTGGTATTCCCTGGTCAGTCCGATGAGTCGTTCGGCAACTGTTCAGCACTGGGAAATAATGTAATGATCAAGAGGAAGATGGACATATGGTTCGATCATTATCTTCGCACCGATTATCTTCTGCGACACGTCAGCACAGAAGTTGAACATGCTCGTAATATTGATCATACCCCCATATGGATCGATGCTGCTAATCTTTCGTAATAGTAACTTGGAAGCAAGAGCCCTCATGACTTTAACTTGATCCGTCTCTGATTCTGCTTAGCCCAGGTGCGATTTGAGACACAAGCAACCCGTTTTGCACAAGGAAAACACGTTCTGGTTGGAAGTATCCTTACCGCATTGACAAAGAGCAATTCAATGTGAGATCATCGTGAGGTATGACACTGCTCGATGGCCAAAATCTATGTCCCCTGTGCGCAAATCAGTCGATGAAGGTCTGTCTGACCTTTTGCGGTGGGCCAGTTCTCCGGGTTGCAAAACATTTGCGACGAAGAGCTGGAATCGGGGGCGAAACTCATTCCAGAGATGAGTGAGCTCCAAGTCAATCCAGTACCCGAAGTAGAGTGGCGAAATATATGCTTGTTGATGATAGGACTGGATAATCGGGCGAGGAAATAATACAGAGGTGACGGGAACCCGAGAGAACAAGAGGAGAATCTGACTCATTGGCTTGTTACAGTCATTCGAATAAGAGACGCTGCTTATCGGCCGTTGTCAAAAGAGGGCGCTTGACGTGGATCAGGGAAAGCCGACTCGGTAGGAAGGCCCAAGGCGTAATATCCGGCGTGTCAGATGTTACCACGGACCCTGGTATGGTAGATCAGCTGAAACGTATGGCCATATGCCCAACACATCATAACGACACGGCGCCCTCTACATTCCCCTGAACGCATTCTTCGAAGCGCTTCGTCCAGGATGACGTCTCTTCTGTCTCCCACTCCTCTCGGCTTCGGTCAACTCGCGACTACCAGCCGGCAAACCACCCTTCTCCAACCCAGCGCCAAACCTCTCCACCTTTCGCTCGCCCTTGACATCCGTCTTGCCCCCCTGGCCATCCGCAATATAATCGGTACCTTCCACATTGTCGTCGCCCTGGCCCGCGCCAGCAGACGGGATAAATGACATTTCCATCCCGCCATCTTCGAGACGACGCATGGTGACAATCGAGTCGTCCCGCTTGCCCTTGCCTGTTTGTCGACTCGAGGCAGTGTCTGCCGTATTTCGTAGACGCTGACCGAATGACTTGGGACCTCGAGCGGTCGCTGTCGACGTATCAACATCTCCAGCGAATAAACGAGGTTTATTGGTGCTGCGTCGATCGAGACCGACGGGTCGATCCGTGGGAAGCCTGTTGCCGGGATTACGGGGATCGTATTGTCGCAAATCTGCAAAGGCGAGAACTACATGAGTATCGGACAAGCCAGGAGGTGATCTCGCACGTACCTCCTTCGTCATCACTATCCGTGACGTCTTCACTCTCGGATTCGCTCTCGGACATGCCGATAGAAGACGATCGATCACTCTCCTCGTCCTCTTCCTCCACGGCCGTCTTTCGCCGTTTCTAAGCGCAACCATTGTCCAATCAGTAGCTACCTAAGACATGCCACACCGAAGACCTACCGCATTAAAGACAGTGGCCGGGTTGAGCAACTCGAATTCTCGAGTATTCTCGTTGACTTCAAACGCAGGGTTCTCAAACAACTCGGCGAATCGAGGATCCTCCAAGATACTCTTGGCCCCCGGCTTGCCACCTGTCTCCACCTCCTCTTCCTCCTCCCCAGCATCACCCGCACCCATCCTCTCCCGCTTCTTCCGTTCCTTTGCCTCCTCCCGCTCTTCATTCCTCCTAATCCGCTCAGCCAACGCCTTGTTGACTTTCGGCTGCTGCTTCTTGGCCCGGATCCGGGACTCTGATTCTTCCGCGAGTTTGGTGGCCAAGAGTCGTTCTCGATGTTCCGTGTATGATTGCGGGTTGGCGATGAGTCGGGCTTTGGTGTATAGCTGGAGGGAGAGGAAGAAGCCGTGCATGTAGGGCTTGAGTTGGGGGCTGCCGATGAGGTGGGTGAGACCGAGACTACAGGCGGAGGAGTCATCAGCGTTGAATATACCAAAGTTTCTAGGAAGGCAGATCACGTACGTATCCAGTTCCTCCTTGTCCACAAATTTGTAATCCGCGTAAGCACCCTTCCCAGCGCCCGTCGTCCCGCCTTCGGCATCATCCTCCAATTCCTCCGTCACACCATCCAAGAAGCTCGCCCATTTCGGCGCCGGTCCCAAGTCAGGGATATAGTACGCGTTCGGCGTGGGCGAGTCGGTGGCGGCGAGGAGGAGACCGGTATGTGGGATTGCGTGGATGTCAAAGAGCGGTGCCGGGGGATGGAGGGAGAAGATGTTGGATGAGGGCTGGGGAATACGGCGTTAGTCAAGGAGGTAAACTTTCGTCCCACCCGCGTACTCACGTCATTCTTGTTCCAGACTTTAACGACCTTTGAATCAGCACTCAATACGGCCCCACCATTCCCTCCCGACGCGGTGGAACCCAGCATCCAATCCACCGTCCTCATCGCCTCTCCATAACCTTGATCCTTGACCGCGAACGGCTTCGCACTTCGAATATCATAGAGCAAGGTATGTCCGGTGGACGTGCCGACCGCGTAGGAAAGTCCATCCAGGGGGTGGGATTTGAGCGCCGTGATACTGAATGGCCTGTGGTGGGCGCGGCTTCCTGCTGTCGGTTGAAGGGATGCAACGGGCAGGTGAAGCGACGTAAGAGCCGTTCGTGATCGAGGATCCCAGAATTCAACGTGTGATGTCGTTGCTCCGTCAAGACCAAACGACCAAAGCCCATGCGCCGGATTAACATCGATGCAATTCACACCCTCGATATCCGTATCCTCTGTGAATTCCGCCTTTCCCTTGCCCTTTCCGGAAGAAGATCGGGTGCCGACTTTGAGCGGGATCATGTATCGTCCTTCCTCGAGGTTGTACCGGAAGATTTCCCTGCCCGTCGCGCCGACGAGTGCCTCGCAACTCGGTGCATGATAGGCGAGACAACGTCCATACGTCGGTAACCGCAAGGTATAATGCAACCCTCCCTGGGTATGAAGCTGCAGCGAGCGATCAGCCTGAAGGTGCAGACTCTTCGTCCAGTCGTTCCCCAGCACCACGAAATCCACATTCTCAGCATCCGTCACCCGGGTAAACTTTTCCGTCAAGGCGTTCAAATCCCAAACCTTGATCATCGGCTTATACGTGCCGGTACCCATGGCGTATTCCCCATCAGGCGTGGTTTTGATCTTGATAGACGACTGAGGAAAAGAGAACCCCTGGACGAGCTCGAGCTGTCCGAGGGTGTGTTGCGTTCGCTGTCGTTTCTTCCCTGTCGCCCTTTTCGCTCGGACTTTGGTGGTGAGCCATGTAGGAAGCGAGGAGGAAGAAGTCGAGGAAGGGCCGTTGACGGTGTAGATCTTTGTGAACGCGGCGTTTCCCGTTGGTTCTGGCATGTCGGGCGTGGTTCTTGTACTACTATACCATACCCAGACCGGAAGCGAGGCGAATCTACTCTCCTTGAAGTCACCCACTGGGCTACATTACCAGGCAGCGGCGCCAAAAAGAAGCGCCCACCAAAATTCTCCAAGCGCGAGGGCCATCGCCGTTCCCGCACAAAGTAAACAACTCCCCTGCATCCACTAACGTTTCTCTACAAATACATCTACTTGTACTTGTTGGCCTTGATGGGTCATTCATCTGGCGGTATCAGGTTATACAACGGGCCCAAGCACTTCCTATGCATCTCGCCTTCGGTCTCAGACGCTCTTCCCAGTCATTCCACCGTCTCCCCTCAAGAGATATCCGCCCTACTTCCAACCCACCCACACGTCCCTGCTTTCATTCGTTTGACTTGAGAAAAGAGTCCACCTCGGCCATGGCCGGATCACGCGCATCATGGTAGTGCTCATAAGGTGGAGGATCCGTACCCTCGGGAGAAAAGTACCGCTCGTCTTCCTCCTTTACCGACAACACCTGTTGCGGCTGCTGCTGCTGCTGCTGCGGATAATGTTGGTGATGTTGCTGGTGACTCCCCGATTCGAGCTTCGACTGGGCATAACTCGACCGTCTGGATCTTCTTCCACCGCCTCCGGCGCGGGTCGAGGGAAGCATGCTCGCCATCGATGCCGTACGCGCTCGTCTCCCCGTTCGTGTCGTCATCGTCGTGCCCGTCGTCGTCGACGTGGTCGTCAGCCCACTATCCGCCGTTGCAGAGGCCGCAAAGAATGCCGGTAAAAAGTACAAGACCCCCGATCGGGTGTTGCCCTCGGCTTCTCCACCTCGTCTTGCCGGCGTGAGCAATGTCGCCGGCGCCGCGAGGATAAAGTTTCCCGCTCTTCGAACGGCATCCATGATCACCTGTGCGCGTCCATCCTCGGTCCCTGCCTCGCTCATCATGATCTCATCGTCCGACCCAGCCGAGGTAGGCATGGAAGGCACCGGGGAAACCGCACGGCTGTTGGATGTTGACGAGGCGGTTGGTAAGAGCGAAACCATATGGTACGCTCCACGTTCGCCATTTCCTCCTCCGTTGTTGCCAGCACCGCCGAGATCACCAATGATCAGCCGCCTCAACCCGCGTTTCCCCTGACGGACGCCCTTGCCCGATCGTCGGACCAAGCAGTACCATAACCCTCCCAACACAAAGACCGCCACGCCAACATACATCAACAGCTTGCCCGAGGTTCCCAAAAAAGTGATGAACCCGGCGTCGTCCGAGTGCCAGGATGATCCATAGTAGTGCGCAAAGAATGAATGCGGCGCTTCCTCGGGTTTCGCATTCTTCCCGTACAGGGACTTTGGTAGGATTCGGATTTGCGGTCGAGGGCGCGCAGGCGTCAATGGGTGTGCGGAAGAATACAATCCGTACTGAGCCGAGAGGAACATGGGTCCGGTGCTGAACATGACCGTCGGGTAATTCGTCACGTATCGATGATCAAACGCAATCAGCCCATGAGTCGTCGCCTCCATAAACGGATGTCGTTTCGCGCTAAAGATCAAGTCGTTGGATACGCCGACGGGTTTCGTCCGGGGCAAGAGGACATCCCAATCCCCGGAAATCAAGGGCTCCAAACGTCGTCGGCACCCAATATCGAGGTCCATGTATACGCCGCCAAAGTGGTGCAGGATAAAGTACCGGATAGCGTCGGCACGTTGGATCGGGTATTCGTAGCCGTCAAACATGGCCAGGAACTGGGGATACTTTTCGGAAATGAAGCGGCGGGATTGCTCGTCGGTCCAGAGCATGTATTCACTGCGGGAGGAGGGGACGATGAGCGAGTGGTGACAAAAGGTCCGTTGTGGCGACTCACTAATCCGGCATACCTTCCCGGCACTCCATCCAAATCTTTCTCCATTTTTCGGGCAAGACATCAGACTTCCACGTCTGGTGAATGATCCGGGGCATCCGCTCGCCCGGTCTGCAGCGCGTTCGAAATCAGCACCACAGCACGACGAGGCTCGCAACTTCCGCGACTCACCGCAATGTGACATTGTACAACCTATCCCAGGTCTCTGTCTCACGCACTGTCCCATCCCAGTTCCCCTTCATCCAATACGCGCCCGTCCCTTGCCCATTCGGTCCCCACCCACCTTCCCCTTCCCCGTCAAACGTCCCATTCCACAGCTCCTTTAACGGCGGAATCACCCCATTCAGCATGCCGCCACTTCCCTCTGTCCACCCTCCAATCTCACTCTCGGAGAGATACGCCCAGTCCTCGATCCGGAAATATCGTTGGATTGTGCTGAGGACGATGACGGTTCCGAGGAGGAAGAGGCCGAGGATCGTCAAGGCCGCGATGAATAGTTTTTGACGGATCGAGGATAAGCTTCCTCTGGATGCTTTCCGGCGACTCGAGGAGGAGGAAAAGGGCAAGGGTGAGGAGGATGCCGGGATAAGTGTCTTGATGCTTGATTTCCGGATAGGTCGTTTCAGACGATGTGATCTGCTCGTCCCGCTCACGCCAGAGGATCGACTGGATGATGCTTTTCCCTGCGTTTGCGTTTCCTCTGATTCCTGTATTGCTGGCGCGTATTTGTCGCCGTAACCGAGATCCCGACGCCCTCTCTGCCTCCCGACGCCGCCGTACATCATCTCTGGCTCATCCGTAAACTCGTTCCCATCACTCGTCACGAACCCACTACTCGACTCGCCCGTCATCGCCCGATCCGCAGCTGACTCGCCGTCGCCGTCGTTCCCGAGATCATGATGATGGTGATCGGCGGTTGAAGTACCGGCTGATGAAGGTCGTGAGGATATCATGGTTCCTCCTCGTGAGGGGGAGAGGGAATGTTGGGTGTTACTGTTCTTACCGTTGAGCGAGTTGAACCGACTTCGTGACGCGATGGAGATAGACGACGAACGGGGGTGACGTAACTCTGACTGAGGGGATGAGGGATACGGCGGCGGCGGCGGTGGTGGTTGACTGTCGAGGGACATTATTAGCTGGGGTAGCGGAGGGTATCTCTGTAATAATAATGAGGGCCGGAAATACTTTCTTGTTGATTAAGATTATTTGGGAGGCGCGCGGGACGAGATGGGGTAGTGAGTGTACAAAAAGAAGCGGGCAGTACAGCAGCACGGCAATTCCGCAGGAGCGATCATGCGCGCGATTTATCGCTGGTTTATCAAATTGCCTGGAGAGAGCGGAGCGAAGGACGCTGGGCATTCGCGAGGGGTAACGACCGAGAATGGTCGGTGTAACGGAGGATCATTCTCGCGCAGAATTTAGGAATTCACAAGGCGATATGCTTCGGGGGCAGCGGCTGCTAAAGAGAGCAAACAGCACACAGCACACAGCAAACAGCAAGCATAGATCTCTATTGAACGACTGTCTGTAAGGGTGAGAAGTCAAAGGGGAGAGTACAATGGCAGAAAGAGACAGCAGCTTTGTGTCCTCCTATCTTAGCAATACAGGCGTCAAGCGCGATGCTGATCCATACTCTTTTTTGCTGTACAAGAACTTCGGGAAACAGGCAGAATGTCCGGATCCTGTTATTACTCTGGCCTTTTCGGTATTCATACAAAACACTTGCACTTTGGATGCGTTATAGGCAGGCGTTTACGCGGGTTTCCTACCCCTCAGTCTTGACACTATGCGGGTTCTGGAGGAGTTCATCGCTACCCACAATATAGCGTTGGAGACCGAGACCGCATGCATGAACCCCGCTCTCTTAAAATGCAAAGCACACGAAGAACAGGTTGCTCGAGTGGAACTGACAAAGTGACGTCGAAAGCGACGCGTCGTTCGTGGAGGGGGGGTGTACTAATATGAGGCGTATGCACATCCAATAGTGGAATAGATAGGAGTTGCCCGTTGTACCTGATTTGATATTTAGTCATCTGCTGAGTGCTAAGTCGGTAGGCGATGAGGTCTCTCGTCAGACAGCTATGGCCAATGATAGAGTCAGCTCGGCTCGTTCCCTAGTATCCCCTGACTTATGTGATGAGACAAGTCCAGAACTAAGACTATACAAAGCTCGAGAATGGAACTATAGCGGCCACGCACGGTTGTCTCTTTACAATTCGTCCCCTTTCCTGGACGTCCACTTGGAACAAGTGCTCCTGAACGTTTCACACTCTGGAAGCTTGAGGTGAGTGAGGGCTATTTTCAGCAATTCTGTCTCGTACTTCGCCAACGACAATTCCATCACTATTTTCTCGAAGGAGTCTAAGGGGGAGACAGCCTCCCCAAGATTCTTTACAGCCGACTCAGAGCGTTGACACGTAAGCGCCATCCGAAATTCGCGCTTTTCGAGATTCTCGTCTTTCCCAGACTCTAGGCTGCGAATATAGATGGTGAGGCGTGGTTGGACGGGACGCCCTTTCTCGATTGTAGTACTGCGCGACTGCGCATTGGCCGGCTGGGCTGTCGACGAGTGGGCACGGATACCCCATACCCGGCTTGTGAGACTTCCGACTTCTAGCGTGACCACTCGCCAATCGGTTCTGGAGATCTTCCTTTCCTCGACGATCATATTCATCTTGACACCTTGTACTCCGAGTAACGTCTCTTCCAATTCGATGTTCCAGACATTGGGTATTATCTGACTATCAATCGAAGGGACGGTGGTCGCATCGCCTTGTGCTACTTCGCTGGTCGAGGGATCTAATTTGCTGGTCGAGGGATCTAATTCGCTGGTCGAGGGATCTAATAGTCCGACGTCTTGGCTGCAATGCCTAAGGGGGTGTGATAAGCATTCGCTTCCCAGCCGAAGTCTTCGATCGTGTCTTACTCTTGACCATCCTTGGAGCTGCTCATAGATGGTGAACGACGAAATCTTGGAGAAGGAGACCCACATCCTGCAAAGATATTAGTTGCCTATATGACTGAAGTCTCCGTCGGTTAACGACGTCGACATTAGATAACTCACGAGATGGGCATTTTGGTTCATGGATCGATGCCAATCCCATTACCGTCTGCGAAATGGAATTCGTGGAGCTTTCGAAGCCAGTCCGGTTGTCGTTCTGTGTCTTATCGACCGAGGGCCGTTGCACAAGGCCAAAGGGGTCGTCGTTGTAGTCGTAGTTAAGCCCGAGCAAATGGTATGTATTCTCATGGCTGTACACTGAAGAAGGCAAAGCGGGAGATGGCATTTCTTTCGCGTTGTCTACCAGTCAGGCTGAAAGACATCCAAAATCTTGGTGCAATCATGGGTATACCGTATACGTCCGAATATATGTAGTTCCCGCGATACAAGTTCGAATAGCCGTGTATTCCACTTGTAGCACAGCCGATCAACCCTGAAAGGCTGGAGAGTGACAAAGGAATTAACACAGCCTCGGCTCTTCGAGGCTGTCTCTGTCCTAAGGAGCGAACCCAATTCTGAGTTTTAGGATGTTGTACCAATCAATTATTTTTGTATTTGCGTTCTGGCATAATTGCTGTAAACGTTGTCCCTCCGTATCAGTGTACAATACGGGGTAAATGCACAAGGACAAGTCAACCTGCTGTGGGTAAGTCACTGTTGGTACGAACTATCAGTAATCGTGTTGTATCTGGATGAGACAAAGGTTAGCTAGGCCGTAGTCGTGCCAGATGGACAGCAGGTGACAATACTTTGAAGGTAAAATAGCGTATATAAACAGTCAATGGATTAAAAGGAGGGTACAATCGGGGCTTCCTTATATACCTGTTGAGTCGGCACCCAAACCAGCTATCTGCTTAGAGAGTCCTATGCGCCTACGGTGTTGCCAGTGGCAAGTTATTACCCTCTGAGGTTGATGCTGATTCTGCGCAAGCTACTGTCTTATAATAATAGTTGGATGTCTGGCGCGTCGCACGCGCGTTACGTAGTCGGGTGTGATTCTTCATAAGCCATGGATTTACGGCGTCCATGGGTTATGACGCAAGCAGATGCAAAACTTTTCAGTCATGCATGGGATAAGTGTTCATCTCAGATGGCAATCATTGTTGACAAGCGGTTTTCAACAACGATATACATCGGTTGTCAAATACATGGCTTACAGCCCAGTCGGCGTAGCTAATACAGGTCTCATTTGCTTGAGAGAGCAGCAAGTCAGAAGGGTGGGTTGGATGTTGTAGAGGTGAGAGACAGATGACACCAGGTCAGTAAGGTGGATGTCAGATCCCTTACAATTGCAGTGACTCGATGCTCCATGGCGAGTATTGCTCTCACATGGAAGAGTACGGCAACGTACGAAAGAGTGTAAAAGCATACGATGACATACGATAGCATACGCTAGCATGACTTGGCGTCGGATTCGATCGAGAAGTCGGAGAATGACGGAAAATGGGCATTAGAAGGATAATGACGTTTCATTCCCTTACAATACTCTCTGACTGCCCACTGCAACGTTTCAGTCTGTAATCGACAGTATATTATCGCATATGACCATGTATCTATCTACTACAACGTTCTGAGTCTCTTATACTCTCCCTGCCACGCTACTTCTCCATAGGGACCGCATAGAAAAAGAGGAGCGGTTGAGCTACAATTGAAAATCGAACAATTCCCGTCCAAGACAATGGACGCACGTGTCCCACGTCATAGAATACATCTCAAAGGAGTAACTACAGCTCATACTTGCGGGAGCAACGACTTTGCGTTTCGCCTTCAAGATTGGGTTGGACGAAGCTTGTAACTTGACACTCATGCCCCAGCTACTACCTCCTATCGCGTCCGGATCAGTCTCTTCGCTTTCAATTCCTGTACAGCATGGATGTGGGAACGGACCTTCAGACCATGGTAACCGACCCCATCCTTGACAACCGTATACCGTAGATGTTGGTAATGAGGACAAAGTTTGCTTTGTGCGTCATGGTTTTTGCCGGTAACTTTAATGTGAAATATCACGCCTGTTCAGGAGGACATTAACGGAGGACATTTACATCCTGTGAGAATCATGGAACCAGATATAGTGCCGACTAGCCCGAGTAGTATACGGCATCGCCTGCAATTTGATGCCTCGATAATCACCGAGAGTTGGGCATATAATCATTATCCATCGCGATAAGGAATCATACAACGTCGTTAGGTCAACGGCCAATTGACCAGCTCGCACGGTCTAGATTGGGCAGCGAATCTTCAAAAAGCACGGTAAATGTAGAGACATAGCTTAGTCGTGACAGCTAGATGACATCACCGCCGTCACACTTCATGCCTCTGTCCTGTCTGTACGCATCTCCTCACACTTCAGCACTTCATGTTCAATCACTGCACTTCCACCACTTAGCTACTTCCCCGTTTCATTGCTTCACTTTAAGACTTCATCACTTCACTTCACCACTTCAGGACTTTACTTCGCAACTTCACTTCGACACTTCAGTTGCCCTAGGGAAGCTCTCGCTCCCTTGGAGAGTCATGCATTCTGGATAGGTATATATATAGCGGACACTTTGCCCTTTTGTAACAGTCATCATGATTTATGATTCACCCTTTGATTCACCCTTAACTCCGAAGCTACCTTGAGTGCAAGACTTTCTCAGGACTAGCTACCCTTCGTCTTCCACTTCGGTATATATCAAGTCCTTCCTTGAGTAATAAGAGTACATCGCTTGTGCTAGTTCCCTTTACAACGGCAGTCCTACCTTGCCTTACAGGATAGACCATTTGCCCGCGACAGTAAAAACTGGAGTACTTTTACGTCGCAAATGCACTTCGCAGGCCGGTTCCGGTTAGCTTAGACCGTAGAGCATACGCCTAATATCCTCTGGGTATCACAGCGTAAGGTCGGCGGTTCGATCCCAGCATTGATCACGATCTTTTTACTCTGTGTCCCCTCCACAAGGGCTTCTCCAGGTCTTCCCCGAGATACCTACCCGCTGCCAACTTAGCCTGGACTTCCTTGGTGTACACGTCGCCGTGTTGTCATTCGCTTGCGTGAGCTGACACCACTCCGAATGACGTTTTGATCATGGAATGTACCAATTACGAGCTTTGTGCCAGTCACATGCTTTGCATCAGCTGCGAAGTTCGTGCGAGCTACAAAGTTTGTGCCAGCTACAATGTGAGCCTTAGTGAAGTCGCCAAGTGAATTCTCTCTTGCGGATATCGGGCGCCTGTTCCCCGATAACAGATCTCGTTGAGTATCAGGCTAACTGGTTGAGTGTAGTGGAAGCATTTAGTGAAGTAGCTAGGTCCTTTGCTAGCGAAGACTCAGTTAAGCAGTTCATCCTGTGATACTAGAGTCATTCATGCAATATGGCAGACCTTGCTCTAGACACAAGTGTCATATAGCTACAACTTATAATAGTGATCCGTCTCTCTACAAGAAGTTTCGCTGCCTTATCCGTCCCTTCCATGCCCCATGATTTACAAGAAAGGTACAACTTTGGCTCACTATATATACCTAAAGACTAACTATGGGAGGCGCGTTCCTTCCTAGGATCCCCTTGGGAGCACAAACCCTTGTGTTTCCCCCTTGGAGCACAACCGACTGTAGTAACACAATTTGTGGTGTCAACACATTGTCTTGTGTTCTGTGTTCGATGACCCAGAAGAGGTAATTCGAATTCATCCGAGATCATCGGGCGACTATCGGTTGTACAATTGTGTCGATCGTCTATTACATTGATTAAGCAAACCGACGAAACTGTTTTGGTGTTTGGCGCATATGGACTGATGTTACAACAGTTGACGCGACTAAGACGACTGAGGCGACATAGAGACCCGGAAGTGAATGAGGGTTGCACTAATGATTGTGATGGGTCAGTGCAACACATAAGACTTACAAACACCTCCTGGAGAGACCTGACTCTCCATGAGTTCCGGCAGCTTGAAAGGTCTTCATTCTCCACAGATCCGCTAACTTTATTCGACGTTGCGTGGCGGCACACTGGCGGTCAGGGTGAATCTATTAGTACTTTTCATGTCTTGTGACGCCTATCAATTTCGTATCATAGACTACCTGTACGTCCGGAGGCCACAAAGCCTCAGTTGGGCGATGGAGCCCACCACCTCCCGGCCTGACAGACAGGAATAAGGCACTTGCACACGTGCCGTTATGTAGCAGTCTAGCAGACGTATGACGTAATGCTTCATCGACACTTACGTCACTTTATCTCATGTTGACCCTTCCACCACATTTGCCTTAGAGTTGGCTAACGACTTTGCAATACTCTTCGCTTCCTCATACTTCGCACGAAGTATGGCGATTTCCTCACTTCGCTCTCTCAGCCTTCGCACGATTTTGGAGAGACGAAGGCTCTGCTTCGCCTCTCTGTTGGGTCTCACTTATAGCTAGAATAGGTATATATAGTGGGCGTTCTGCCCTGTTGAGATAGCTTTCATGACTTTTGATTCACCCTGCGATGTACTCTGAATTCCGAAGCTACCTTGAGTGCAAGACTTTTTCAGGATTAGCTACCCTTCGTCTTCCACTTCGATACAGTTCAAGGACCGTCTTGAGTACTAAGTGTACATCGCTATGCTAGTACCCATTGCGGCGGCAGTGCTGCTTTGCTTCCGCGAATCAGAAACACTTGCCTTCCACACCGACAATGCCATCAAAAGGGTTGGTGGCACGCACGGGAGCCGGAAGGACAGCGCCTGGGGCTTGGTTGTACTCGGTTGCAGCACCTTTCAAGACCTTCTTGTCGTTATCTTCATCGGGACTGAGCATTTGGACGTCGTTGTCGTCATTATGGTCCTGTTTTGCTTTAATAGAAACATCGGGAGCATCACCGGAAGGCCGTTCTGACATCTGGACTAACTCGCTGGCGTTCCGGGAACCTTGCGATGTCTCGTAATCGTTGCACGAGACGTACATTTGGGTGGATGAATTATACGAGAATTGACCGAGTTTTGAGCGTCTTGCGACGAAATTCGCATAGGTGGGCGGCATGGGACCGGCTCGGAAGCTATTACGAAGCTCCGGTAGCTCCTGGAAGGCGTGGTGATGTGTTGGAACGCATAGAGGCTTCGCTATCTACGAACTACATGGCTTGATGGGTGTAAGAGACTAGGATAGCAGTATAGCAATGATTGTATAGATGTAATCTATAGACCACTGACTATAGTATCAGGTGGGATCGGTCATGTGAATTATGCAATGCGATTGATGTAAAGCGGAAGGCGATAACAAAAGCAACTGAATGCAATGGATAGGATCACTGAGCTAACAATGAGGCTACCTGGATTACTCAGTATCTGCTGGGCTAGGGAAGGGCGCTTGGCGGGAGGTGATTAGGGTAGATCAAGCGTGATTCAAAAGAGCATGGGAAACTATCTAGCTACAATTTGGCTTCCCATGTATAGCTGATGCCTAACTATGGCGGTGGCGAGCCTTTCCAAGGGTTTCCGGGGGGGATGGCCATGTTAGCGCATCACAAGATATCACAGGACAACACAGGAAACTGTCCAGACTATACCTTTCCGCTTTCCATATAATTCCACAGGAAAACACGAGTGTTTGTCGTAACTTGTGTTTCTGTCACCCAACGTGATTCCAAGGTGGCGCTTGCACCAGAAACCATAAGTAGCTGTGTTACACTGTCACAGTTGTATTTTAGAGTCGAACCAATCATCGTTTTGCATACACGTCGATATAACAAGTTGTAAATTGAACTAGCGGGTTATCGAATTGAGGCGAAGCTGAATCGAGCTATATTTTTGGTGGTTTGTTGGTTTCGACTATGGTACAACATCGAGCGCGACTAAGTAGCTGAAACTGATTGGCGGATAATGTGAAGGGGTGAGGCGGACCCAAGCTGCAGATACCGATGGATCAGTGGACTGAATGTAAGGCTGTTGCAATGTGGGTCGTACATGAGCAACGGCCGGATCGATAGCCGCAATTTGCCACCGGCGTGCGTTTGATTCTCTGAAGCATCGGTTTTTTTTTCCGAAGAAGGTCATGCGTTTCAGACCTTCTGACTGGAAGATATAATTTTATAATGAGGCGTTTACACATGCACTTACCTGGTGCAGATCTAGACGCAGACCCTTGATGGCCTAAACAACAACCGATCTCCTTGTTCAGTCTTTCAGTCGCGCTTAACGGACTCCTATGGTTCGATAGCCAATGCACACATTCGGTTTTGATTCGCCACCGGTACTCGGTACGCTCGATTGCCACCGTAGTGACATTGCCTAAATCTCCATTAAGATCCACACGCGATTTTACCGCGCGCTCCGCCTCTTCCGCATGTTCCGCAAGCTCTGCAGCGGATACAACTCCGTCTACGAGGATATGTGTTCTTCGTGCTATTTATAGCATGCGCGTTTGTTATTGGTGCATCGTGTCTGTCTGTCTTGCGCACACTAAGCGCCCTTGGGGCAATGAATTATGCTAGGGACGCCTAGGCTAGTAGAAGCCCTGACGCCTATTTAAGGCAGGGAAGTTTGCCAGTTGTATTTCCGAAGTGCGTCCGCAGAGCCAGATCATATGTCATCATCAGTATTCAATATCACTAGTACCGACCACCTGGTTCTCTCCCATATATTTATATATCTGAGCCTTAGTTATCCTGACTCGAAGAGGTAGGTGTCCGCCATCCAGTCCCTCACCTTTCCCTGACACTTGGGCACCCTCTCAGCTACGCATCTCCTCCCCCTTTGATTCTCCATCGAACCCGTCACCCCCCAACACGGCAGCTGACAGGGCGTCCCCAATGATATCCAAGAACCAAGTACAGCATGCCAACATGCACGCGGATCCAGTGATACAGGCTGGTGGTGGTGTAGGATGAAGACGAGATGTTCGGGAGAGCAGACCGACGGCGCTGGTCGTGCATGTGGTCAGCGGTTTTCATAACTGAAAGCGGGCGTTTGGCGCGAAGTCGCTGGAAAAAACGTGGAGATATGCATATTCAGCGGCGGGATGGCTGACATGTTCTGAAGCCAACCTGGGCGGCTGTGGCGGTGTCTCTCAGCCGGCCGTAGCTGAGAGTCGGCAGGTGAGGTGACCATTAGCGATTTTGCTCGTGCTGAATGATACTAGCGAGCGGCCAAGCCAATAGTATCAGAGTCATCATACGCAATAAAGCAGTAAGCTATAATCATGAGGTAAGACAAGCGATTGGTGATATGGAGGGCTTGTCTCTCCGTACCCGTAACAGAGCGTAATGACTGAGCGCTCAAAGGAATACCTGAGACGGGCTCCATATTTCGGTCTGACAGTGTGAATGTACGCGACACCGCGAACTGCTAACGGAGCGCATGCACGGTATCTACGGGTAGTTGAATGAGCCCTGCCCATGTCGCCGATGAAGGAGACATAGTTAGGTAGGACCGGATCACGGAATATGCGGACGAGTCACGAAAAGTCCAGCAATTTACAGCCAATTTGGGCGCGCCTATCTGGGGGAACACGGCCGAACCAATAAGCGGTGCCCGCTCCTCGCCTCCTCTCCTCCTCTCCCACTCTCCTGCCTCACCATGACCCCCGCCGACTACAGACTCGCATTCTTCGACACACCCTTCGGCCTCGCCGTCGTCCTCGGAGCCATCATCCTCGGCTTCTATCTGTTTGTCGGGAAACTCAAGACGCCGGCGGATTATCATCGGCAAGGGAAAGAGATGAGTAGCAGTCAAGCAGGGAACAGTAAGGAGGCTGTGGAGAATGGGAAGAAGGGGGAGAAGATTGAGCAGGTGAGTTTGCATGAGTGAGGAGAGGAGCGGGTAGTCAGGAGTCGTAAGGTGTGGGAACGGGAGCGAGGTAGCATTGGATGGTGAAAGTCGGAAGGGGTGACCAGACCTGGGGCGACTGAAACGGGAGGCGAGGTAGAGGGAAGCAAGTGGCAAGGAGACGAGGTAGAGGCAAACAAGTGGCGCAGAGAGGAGACGCGCCGTTGGAGGGGTGCCGTACGGCGTACGAGCCGAATGATACCACCCTTGTCATCGATCGCCCCGAATTACGAGTCTTGTTCAACTGCTGGATGGGCTGCAGGCTTTCTGCTGGGTATGATGGCTGGGATCTTCATGGTTGTCGGAACGCGCACAGCAGGCGGCACAGGAAAGGGTCGGATCTACCTGCGCGGCTTTGGCTAATCAAGCACGAGGACCGCCAAATTCGTGTTTCGTGGTTCCGAGCAAAAGAGGGATGAACCATGTCAGTGAGGAGTGGACGTGTCGAGGCGGGGTCGAAAGCAAGAAGCCCGGCGATACGCGAGTATTCCGGAATAAGTACCTTTGTCTGGAAGGGCAGCTCCATTTGCGATGATGGCGATGATCATACCGAGATGGGAGTGTGACGGTATCCCTCGACGTTCGCAACACCATGACCCGCTATCTCTCCATCTCGACCCACAGCACAAAAAACTGGTAACCGTTCACTGACGATTTGTCCTTCCCCTGTAGGCAGCATCCATCATGGCTCCACCCTCAGCCACCCTCGCACCACCCAAAGTACGCCCCCCCCTTCCCACCTTCCGTGCCGCACCACACTAACCGCCCTCCTACCCGCAGGACGACCCCATCACCCCCTCCCTCCTCGCACAACACGACGGCCAGGACCCGGCTCAGCCGATCTGGCTCGCGATCAAGGGGACCGTGTTTGATGTTTCTGCCAAGAGGGGGATGTATGGCCCGGGCGCGGGGTATAACGTGTTTGCGGGCAAGGATGGAAGTGTTGGATTAGGTGAGTTGGCAATGCGCGAATGGGAGGGGCGGTGTAGGTGGGGTTTGGTGGGCGGGCGTGAGAGTTGTCGGGATGTGCAAGCGGGTGGGTTGATGAGTGGACGGGGATGGATGTGTACCTCGGAGGGTTGATTGCTTGGATTGGTATGGGGCATGAGCGGCGGCGTGTTTAGCACGAGTCCTGTGAAAGGCCAAGAGTCGGCGCGTATAGGGTGTTGCACAGTGGCACGTTGACGAGTTGAGGAAACGCTCGAGGGACGTGCAGACGACGGCGTTATCAGAGTGTGCGGATTGGACTCGGATAGAGAGTTGTGGCACCTTCCACGCTGTTGGTTTCCCGACATCCCCGACTAGCCCTCGATCTCTCGCTCGCTCTGCATCGCTGATATCCGACGCTCGCAACCCAGGTAAATCCTCGCTCAAGCCGGAAGATGCGATCGCCGACTACTCGACGCTCGAACCGGCCGAGATGAAGGTCTTGGACCAGTGGTATGATTTCTTCTCAAAGGTGCGTTCTCGACGCGGCTTGGGCAGAACGACGTGCTGACTTGGAAAGTGGCG
Source organism: Naganishia vishniacii ANT03-052 (assembly GCA_015708705.1). Taxonomy (NCBI): domain Eukaryota; kingdom Fungi; phylum Basidiomycota; class Tremellomycetes; order Filobasidiales; family Filobasidiaceae; genus Naganishia; species Naganishia vishniacii. The sequence goes on from MU158411.1 coordinate 209,200, forward strand.
GGCAGAGGTACAATGTTGTTGGCAAGGTGGTTCCGGAGTAGAGGGTGGATGGATGGTCGATAGGATAGGGTAGATAGGGTGCTGTAAATAGTAGAAATACCATATACTATACTTTGGTGGCGAATTCACGTGACGCTGCTGGTCCGATCGGTTGAGGAGGAAAGGGCGATTTATGGTCTATGTGTGGGGAATTCCTGTCTCTTCCCCTCCCCCAATCCCCACCCCACACCCTATACACTCCACCATGGGCCGCGGCAAGATCAAGAAGATAAAGCCCGTCTCCCTGCAAGCACGCAAGGCCGCTATTGCACAACAGCAGCAGCTCCAGGCACAGAAAGCCGCGCTCGAGCGGCAGATTGCAGAGGAGCGGTCCAAGCAGGCGAGGTTGCAGCGTGAAATTGAGGAAAAGGAGCGGCTGGTGCGTGGGTTGGAGAGGGTCGGGGAGGAGCAGGAACGGCAGTTTTTTCAGCAGCAGAGGAAGGATGGGTGGGATGATGTGGCGCGGCTGAGGACGAGGGAGCCAATGCCGCGGGGATCGGTTCCACCAACGGGAACGACGACGACGACGACGACGACCACGTCCTCTTCGGGAGACCCCTTGGTTCCCATCTCCGACAAGGCGCTTTCCATGCTCAACCATATGCTCGGCAACCGGGGGCTCATGCAGCGCGATCCTGCAACTGGCGCCATCGACGTCGTCCTCAACCCGGAATCACTCGCGGCCGGCGGCGGCGGCGGTTCCTCGGCGAACGACGACGAATCAGCTTTGTTAGCTGGGATGAATGGGATGCTTGGCTCCGCGGGTGGTGCGGCGGGGGAAGCCAATGCCGAGACGAGGGAAGCGTTGGCCGAGGCGATGGCGGCGATGAAGGCTGCCGCTCATGTCGCCAAGGCCTTACCCCTGATGATGCTCAAAACAGCCGCTCAAGCCATGGCCAACCCGCATCCTCACCCGCAACACCACCACCACCACCAGTCGTCGTTCGTCGCCACCACGGGCGGGCAGATGGTGATGGATCCGACCATGATGGAAGAGCATTTGACAGAGTTTCGGGCGATGATGGAAGATCCAGAGGAACGGGTGCGGTTGGGAGTTGGGTTTGAGATGTTGGGGTGGGCGATGGGGGAGCAACCGGGTGGTGGTGGCGGGGGAGGGGGAGGTGATGGGCAAGGGCAAGGGGATGAACTCGGACCATTGCCTACGCTCGAGGATATGCTGAAATTGCCTATCTTTAACAATGAAGCGTGAGTCGTTGCTGCATACAGGTAATCTGTTCGAGACCTCGGCTCATCCCCTCGCACAGATTCCGCTCAAGTCCAATGTTCGGTGCACCCGTCCCATCGGCACCCCACCAATCACACCACTCGCAACAACACCCACATCAACCCATTCGGGGCGAACTATTCCTCGAATCCACTACCAGCGAAAACACCATCCCCATGGACTTGCACAACCTCGACCTCATGTCTGATTTCCTCTCGAGCGCGCCCGGGATGCTCAGCGGGCCGATGTTTGGCGGCGGTGGTGGTGGTGGAAGTGGTGGGAAATCCGGGAATATGACGACGCACGGCGGGATGAGTATGGGCATGAGCGTGACTATACCCCGGAACGCACAGCCTCCGGCCCAACGACAGCACGGGATCACCTCGGACGTCGACGACGATACCGAGTACCCTAGTGATCTGACGGCCAGTGAAGCCGTCAAGGCCGTCACCCAGCTCTTGGAAGCGTCCAGTCGGAAACTGCAAAAAGTCACCGAGGAGCAGCAGGGCACGGCATCGTCTTCCGGTAAAGGCAAGGACAGGGCTCGGCCCGACGTCGAGGCGATGAATGTCAGGCTGGATCGGACGGGGAATCAACATCAGCCGTATTCGACTCGCCCGCTGCCGCCGCCGTCAGGGATTCCGGCCGCGGCAGCCGAGGCAATCTTGCAAGCTCATGTACGACCAGAAGACGAAGAGGATTCGGATCTCGGTGCGATCAGTGTGGATGGCGATGTGGAGGCGTTTGATGAGGACGAGGACGACGACGAGGAGTATTATTCCGATGAGGAGTACGATGATGATGAAGAGTATGACGAGGACGAGGATGGGGAGACATACCTTTCTGGTGAAGAGGATTCCGATTACCGACATACCCATACGGACGAAGAAGCCGGGTCGTCTTGTTATGATTCCGAGGACGACGAGGACGAGGACGATGACGACGCAACATACCCTGTGGCGGAAGTCATGCCATTCCATGCTCCCGCCAGGAGAAAACGAAACAGCCATTCGGCTAGTGAGGCCCCGACATCTCGTCAACCTGGCGACAACGCGGAGCAAATGCTACCACCGCGCCCGCACTACTCGACGATACCCTACCTCCCGGGCTCGAGACGGAATCCCGTGACGGGGAAACAGATGCGTGAGATCCTCAACCGGCTCAGTCCCGCAGCGAGGCATAATTATCAGCAGGCGTTGATCAGAGAGCATCAGCTAGAAATGGAGATGGAGAAGCGGGAGCAGGACACAGGGGTATTGTCGGTCCCGCCACCGTTACAGATGCCCCAGGGCGTGTCACAGCAAGATTCACAAGCCGTACCATCACAGCCCTCTGTGCTAGATGAGCCTGCAGTCATGGCAAGTTCATTCGCCTTTCCTCCGGCTTCTGCTCGCTGACGAGCCCATTTCTTCTTCGCGGACAGGACCAGGCGGTCAACGAGCTGTTTTCCTGGATAAAAGCCGTGATCTGGACAATTGAGCAACACGCCATTCGCGCCGCTCGCGCGCAGATGGAGGCAAAAGGTGTCGGTGGCGGTGGCGGACACCCTCCGTCATCCGACGCGCCTGTACCCGCTTCCCACCGCACAAAGGGACGAACCCCTGCTGGACCGCCGGCCACGTGGACGCCGAAGGCGACGCCGGATGGGGAGAAGATGAGGGCGATGATGCGGACGGTGGGGATTGATGTGGCTCCTGCTTAAGTCGTGGGCGCGGGGCGGGGGCGCGGGGTAGTGTGAGCTGTTCGTAGAGTAGACACGGGTGATGATGTCTCTTGGGATATGCATGAGATACTCGACCAGCGAGACTTTCGCCACGCCTCTGGGAATCAGTTGATATCCGATGCGGGTGATGGCTCGTCCCGCTTTTGCGAGGATGTCTTGTCAGCGCTTCGTCGGAGCAGAACTAACGCTGAGCGGAAGGCAAATTGGATACACTTTGTACCTGTGCCCCGGGGACGAGGCCCGCCCATCGTCACACTGGCTTCCTTCTCGTCGGGATTCCCTAACCGCTTTTGCACGCATCGTTATATTTGGCAAGACCATTCAATTGTAGCAGTCGCACCGATTACAGACTTGTTACTTTCCAGAGTTTTCCTGGCGAAGCGCTATGATAGAACTGGATCCCTGCACACACACACGCGCAACCTTTACACGGCGCTCTGCCTCACGCCCGCCACGCGATCCGCCACGCTCCGGATGTAGGGCAAGGAGAGGAATGTGCCGACAAAGGGGAGTTGGCGGAGAAAGTTGAGGATGACGGGGAAGAAGTCGCTGGATGGGTGGGCGGCGAGCATGCGAGGGGAGGGGAGGGCAGGGGAGAGCGGAGGTGTGAGGTGGCGTAAACGGATTAGTTCAGCTACTGCAAGGTTCCGAGAGGGACATACCCGAAGAGAGCCATAAACCCGACGGCCTCGATGAGAACCCCGACAATTGGATATTTGAAGAAGACCAACAACCTATCCACACCACCGACGATATCAGCCTATGCTTTTCCTCAAGCTCGCCGCTCCGCTTCCTCCCGTCTCTTCGGGCAAGCAAACGTGATACTCACACACCGCCAAAGAAACATACGGTTCCTCGGAGTTTTTGACGCCTTGAGAAAAAGTAAAAAGTCTTGGTGGGGCCGATGAGGAGCGGGAGGCCGGAGACGAAGAGGATCTGTGGGAGGGGAAGCGAGGGGAGGCGAGGGGATTTTCGAGCAGACGAGGAGAGATGACGCAATGACGAGTTAGCACACATTCTCCACCTCTCCACTTGGCGCGGTACTTGCATTCCCCAGAGCCAGCAACGCTCCATCGAACAGCAGCACGACCCCTGCACACCCGTCATCATCAGCGGCGGCGGATGGGTGGGTGTCGACGCCCGAGTGACGTACCGAGGAACATGAAGAACATGCCGAAGGAGACGAGGGCGATGCCGATTTCTGCGGAGAGAAAGCGCGGCGTGTGAGCTGGATGAAGAGGGAGAGTGGCGTGGCGTGGCGTGGCTTACTCTGAGCGTCTGTGAGCCACATGATGGGGTAGTAGTTGGTTGGGGGGGGGGATAGTTTACAGCGACCAGGTGAGCTAGATACCTGATACTTTGACCAGAGGAGGAGTGGTCGGCGTTATTCTATGGGCGCACCCGATCACCTTATAAGTCCTCCTCGACTTGCCGTCCTCCTTCTCCTCCTCCTCCCTTCCCCGCCCCAACCATGTCCGCCCCAGCCTTTCGTATCTCACAATCCCTCCACGCTCATTCGGCACCCATCACCGCCGCCCGCTACTCCCCCTCCGGCCACCTCCTCGCCACCGCCTCGGCCGATGCCTCGGTTCACCTATGGGACACCTCTTCCCCCTCGGGCGAGATCTTCCACCTCCGCGCGTTGAAGGGACACCATTCAAAGGGGATCAACGATATCGCATGGAATAGCGATGGCTCGTACCTCGCCACCGCTTCAGACGATAGTACCGCCATCATCTGGTCCGTCAGGAAAGGGATCCCGCTTCGTACCCTCCGCGGACATACCTCCCACATCTTGTGTCTCGCGTTTCATCCGAAATCAAATATCCTCGCGACGGGTGGATGGGACGAATCCGTCATCTTGTGGAATGTGAGGAAGGGGGAGAAGATAAAGACGTTGCAGGCGCATTCGGATCCTGTTAGTTCCGTCGGGTATAATCCGGATGGGACGATGATTGTCACGGGGAGTTATGATGGGTTGATGTGAGTTCTTCCCCGGCCCCCCGGGGATTGTCTTTGCTGCGGGTAGCTGAGGTATCTCGCGTAGGCGGCTATGGGATGCCACGACAGGGCAATGCCTCAAGACGATAGAAGACGAACAGAACGCGCCAATGTACGTTTCGGTTCGTCGCTCGTTCGCTTCTACTGTCCACTTATCAGCTCCCACTCCTACCTCTGCGCCCCCCTTCGTCCCTCTCTTGCTCGCCCTTTGCTCGCCTCCGCAGCTCACACGCCCAATTCACACCGAACGGCGCCTACCTCATCTCCTCCTCCCTCTCATCCACTATCCGTCTCTGGGACTTTCGTGAAGCCCGCGTGATCAAGACGTACACCGGTCACCACAGGGGGATCAAGTTTGGATGTGCAGTGGCGGTGGTGGATGCCAAGACGGGCGGGATGGGAGGGAAAGGAGGCGGAGCGGGTGGAGATGTTGTCGGTGATGGACGAGTGCGGGATAGCGTCGGGGAGAATGATCGGGAACCGCCAGCCAAGAAGCGGAGAGTGGAGGGAGAGGTGGCGGATAGAGGTGATACGACGGGTGTACCAGTCGACCCACCGTCAAACACCGCCATTCCGCTGCTGCAGAAACTCACCGCCGACGTAGAGCCCGCACCAGGCATCACCTCCGCCAGTCTCCCGGACGCCAGCAGTCCAGACTCGGCGTACATCATCACAGGCACAGACACGGAAGATGTCGTCATCTACGATCTTCAATCCCGTCGGATCCTCCAACGTCTTCATACACGGACCCACGATATCGCGTCCTCTGAACGCGCATCTCGAGAACAGCTGCGGAGCGGGGATTCCGCGGCGGCAGTGGCGGGGTCTGCGCAGGAGCAACAGCCGCCGCAGAGGGGTAATGATCGAGTGGTCGTGGATGAGAGGGAGGAAGACGCTTGTTTGGCTGTTGGGGCGCATCCGTTGCGCAGAGAGTTGGCGGTGGGTGGCTTGGGAGCCGGGTATGCGGTGCAGGTGTGGAGGGATGCGGGGGAGTAGGAGCCCTTCCTTCCCCTTGGAGGCGGGTTTGGTGAGCAGCCGGGAAGACACTCTGCCCGAATTCTACAAGGTTTTGGCGGTCCGATACGCCTGAACAGATCAACGCGCTGTTGTAGAAGGAACTAGCCGCGGCGATACTGCCGATGTGCGCTATAGTGGGACATCCTTGTCTGCATTGCAAAGAAGCAGCGTCGGTACCATGTATACTCAAATTTCGCTGCTGGCGTTCAGGTAGACGCAAACCGTTTGGGCACCTGGAAGATAATCGACCATATCTAATTTCAGCGTTTTAGTGAAAAGCTGGGCCTCCAAAAAGCCTCCAAAAAGGCCGTAAATGCCGCGCGACGCGTTCCCTCCATCCTCGATCCTTCATTCATGTTGAGCGTCCTTCTATCATACCCTGTACCCGTTCAGTCGTCCTCGCTTGACCCATCGCCACCATGTACATCAAGACCATCACCATCCAGGGCTTCAAGTCCTACAAGGACCAGCCTCCGGTCGATCCGTTTAGCCCAAAGCACAATGTCGTCGTGGGCAGAAATGGATCTGGGAAATCAAACTTCTTCATGGCGATCCGGTTCGTGCTCGGTGATGCGTATGAAAAGATGAGTAGGGAGGAGAGAGCTGGGTTACTGCATGAAGGCACGGGCAAGACAACGACGCTGAGCGCGTTTGTGGAGATTGTTTTCGATAGTAAGTCCAGCTTGAAGGTATCCGCTGCAGCATATATGCGCTGATCGCATTACGTAGACTCGGACGGACGGTTCCCTACCTCTTTGTCCGAAACCATCCTTCGCCGCACGATCGGTCTCAAGAAAGATGAATACACGCTTGACCGAAAATCCGCCTCCAAAGCCGAAGTCCTCAACCTCCTCGAAAGCGCTGGATTTTCCCGCTCCAACCCCTACTACATCGTTCCTCAAGGTCGAATCACGTCGCTAACAAATATGAAGGATACCGAGCGTCTCGATCTACTGAAAGAGATTGCGGGGACGAGCGTATACGAGAACAAGCGACAGGAGAGTTTGAAGATCTTGGAAGAGACGGAAGGAAAGCGGCTCAAGATCGTGGACCTGCTGAAGAGGATCGAGGAGCGGCTAGGCGAGTTGCAGGAGGAGCAGAAAGAGTTGAAACAGTTTCAGACAGAGGACAGGAAACGGAGGTGCTTGGAGTATACGCTGTACCACAAGGAGCTGAAGGAGGTTGATCAAGCGCTTGCTAGGGTGAGTTCTAGGGTGATTTTTTCGACTTGCATGGTCACTGATGGACGGTATCGCGTAGATCGAGGATGACAGGCGTGCCGATGTGGATAATGACAATCAGAAGCGACAGGAGTTTATCAAGCGGGAACACGAGATCAAGGTCGGGGGTGTCACACCTCCTCTCCTGATATCTTATGCTGATCATCTGTCCTTACATAGACCCTAGAAACAAATCTATCCGAGGCTCGACTACGTCTCAAGACCGCCCAACGCACCCTTGCGTCTTCTCAAACGGACAATGCAGATCTCATTCGAGCCCGAACGGAACTAGAATGCCAGATTGACGATGCGAAACAACTCGAAGAGGACGGATCGACGCGTAGAACGCGCTGGGAAGAGGAGTTGGAAGGCTTGAAGCGTCGGGTGGAGGAGGTTGAGATTGAGATTGGGGAGTTGGAGCCCGAGCTAGCGGAAGCGAGGCGAGAGGAGCGGCAAGTGCAGCAGCGGTAGGTTTGCTAGAGTCGTGTCTATTCTCTTGTGCATTTCTGATGGGATTTCCTTGTCGCAGACTCGACACAGCACAGGCGAAACTGGACGCTCTTTACGCCAAACAAGGCCGTTCCGATCGGTTCCCAACTGCAGAAGCACGCGACGAATATTTGACTTCCGAAATCGAAGCTTTGGAACGCGCCGTGGAGGATGCAGAGGCGGATCTGATTGCGCAGCGGGGTGAGGTCGAAGCTCGGAAGGCAGAGGTGGAGCAAGTATGTACGACGAGGCGTGAGAGAGAGGCTGAAGTGGCCGAGTCGCGAGGGTTTGTCGAGCAGAGGAAGGGAGAGGTCGAGAGGTTGCGCGTGGAGATCAACGGCAAGCAGGAACAGAGAAAGTAAGTACGCTTTTGGTGAACATGTTGAGTAGAGGGCTGACGATCGCCTCCGTCGCAGAAACCTCTTGAAAGACGACGGGAAACTGGAGCACACGGTGGCTAGCATGCGGTCGGAGAAGGAACAAGCAGATAGACAGCTTTTCGGAACCATGGATAGGGTATGTTGGCACGAGCGCCCATGGGTACGCTCCCCGCGATAAGCTCTGACTCGGCACTCCCTTCGATAGGATACGAATCGAGGATTGCAAGCCGTATCGAGAATCGCCAAGTCTCTACGCTTGGAAGGCGTATACGGTCCGTTGTACTCCTTATTTTCGGTGGACGACACGTATAAAACAGCTGTAGAGGTCACCGCGGGAAACAGGCGAGTAGGCTGGATGTCAAAACTTCCGCTCATCGCTGATCCTTACATTTGCTGTAGTCTATTTCATGTCGTGGTAGATCACGACAACACCGCCACGAAGATTCTCGAAGTCATGAACCGCGAAAATAGCGGCCGTGTAACATTTATGCCGCTCAATCGACTTCGGACACAGAATGCAAACCTTCCGAACGGGCCGGATGCCATCCCGATGATAAGCAGGTTGAAGTTTGAGCGAAAGTACGAATTGGCTTTCGATCAGGTGCGTTTTGACCCCCTCGCCATCTGGTCCAACCCTGACGGCGCTTTCATGTCAGGTGTTTGGTCGTACCATCGTTTGCCGAGACTTGGTAACGTGCGGACAGTTTACCAGGAGTCATAGAGTCAGCGCTATCACTCTCGATGGTGATCGGGTGGATCGAAAGGGTGCCCTGACGGGTGGCTACTTGGACACCAGGAGGTCTCGACTGGACGCGATTCGTGCCTCCAAGTCTTGGAACGAAAAGTATGAACAAGAAACCGCCCGACAACGCGAAATCAAGCAGGCCATCGTTCGTCTCGAACAAGAAATCTCAATCGCTACGGGCAATGTCGAAAAGGCTGAATCTGAGCGCAAACGGACGATGGAACGTGCGCAGCCCTTGCTCGCCGAGATTCATAAATTGCAACGCGAAGAGGATCGATTGCGAGATGCGGTCACCTCGAGCGAGAATGAATGTGTAACGTTGGAAAGGGATTATCAGACTTTGCGCACGAGAACGGAGGCCTACCGAGACGAGCTGGGCGCGCCTTTTGAGCAGAACTTGTCCGAGGTCGAGAAACAACAGATGCAGCAGCTAGCAGAACAGGTCAACAAAGATCGAGAGGCTTTGTCCGAATTGTCGGAAAAGCGATCCGAAGTAAGGATTCTTGTCTCATCCACCTTCATCTCGCTCACATGCACTTTTCCGTAGTTGGCAAACAGAAGACATTTGTTGCAGATCGAACTTAAAGAAGACTTGGCCCGAAGACGAGAAGATCTTGAGAACCGCATCGGCCGACATGATATGCAAACGACTGTTGAAGCAAGCCAAGCGGCTTCTCTGGGCACGAAGACAACCGAATTAGAAACTCTGCGCGCCGCTGTAGATGAATTGGAAGATGTTATCGAAGGTATGTCTGGCCAGTATCCGAGCTTACTAGGCACTGACGTCGCAACCTCGCAGCAACGCAGACCGAGATCGAGGACCTCAGCAAACAAACCTCAACGGACACGGCGCGGCTCGAAGAACTCCAGGCTGCACAAATGGAGAACAGTCGGGGCATCTTGAAAGCCCAGAAAGCCGTGGAAAGGTACATTACCAAGCGACAAACACTGCTCACGCGCAAGGACGAATGCAACAAGAGTATTCGTGATTTGGGTGTTTTGCCAGAAGAAGCATATACGAAATATATTAATGAAGAGTCGGAACAGGTTCGTCTTACCGTTTGGTGATCGCTCGATCGACTGCTCACCTCCTGATTGCAGCTTGTCAAAAGATTACACAAAGTCAACGAAAAGCTAAAGGGCTTTTCTCACGTCAACAAGCGAGCCTATGAACAATTCGAAACTTTCTCCAAGCAGAAAGACGACTTGGTCAAACGAAGAGATGAATTGGTCGCATCCGGAGCCAGTATCAAAGGACTGGTCAAGTCTTTGGATCAGCGTAAGGACGAAGCCATCGAGCGCACTTTCAAGCAAGTCTCCTTGTTTTTCGCCCAGATTTTCGAGCGTCTGGTGCCTGCCGGAAGAGGAAAACTTCGCATGCAAAAAACGATAGATGACGTGAGTAGCTACAAGGCTTTGTGAACGACATCGTGGTAACTTGTTGCTACAGATTGCTGTTGATGAGGATTCGCAAAGTCTGGCCCAGAAAAAGGCGAAACCGAATATCGCAAGCTACACGGGTGTATCCATAGAGGTAGATGTCCCCGACAGACAACGAGACCACCATGCCTGATGCTCATGGCCATATTCCAGGTGTCGTTCAACTCCAAATCCAACGAGGGCTTGCGCATTCAACAATTGTCTGGTGGACAGAAATCTCTAGTCGCTCTGGCAACAGGTGAGCTCAACGTTGGCTGCATAAGGACGCCATGCTGATTCGCTGTACAATCAGTCTTCGCCATTCAAAAGTGTGATCCCGCGCCATTCTATCTGTTCGATGAGATCGATGCCAACCTGGATGCTCAGTATCGAACAGCAATCGCCGGTAAGCATGACGAGCCTGGAGCAGTGAACCTGTCTGACGTCACCTGTGCTGTAGCCATGATCCACGAACTGTCTGAAAAGGCTCAATTCATCACGACCACTTTCCGACCGGAAATGCTGGCACAAGCCGACAAATTCTACGGCGTACTGTTCAACGAGCGCAAAGTCAGCAGTATACAAACCATTCGAAGAGAGGATGCTCAAGATTTCATCGAAAACGTCTAGAGCGAAAGGTTTTGGGGCAGATGAGCTCGCATGATTTTCATGTCATTTATGCATCCAGGTAGCTGAGATACAATGAGATCGCATGTTATCCATGCTCATATAATTTAGAGTCCACGAGCCCAAATCTCAAAGAACAGGCCCAAGTACGATTGGTGCCTCCGTCGCCTCAGTAGAGTGCTCGCTTTCACCTTGCTGGGCATGTACTGGAGACGCAGGACAGGCCACAGCTATCGGCATAGCTGGATGTGTGACCGTGCTTTCCGAGCGAGAATCATCCTGGTATTCCGGCGTAGGAAGGTCGAGGGCCCTGGCCTCCGCAGTCTCGCCAACATCGATCGGGTCAGTGTCGTCGTCAATGACGAGTCCGTTGAAACCGTTTGTGGGCACTGTGTCATCCGTGACATCGCCGCTGTCGAGTCCTAACGAAGCTGGAGAGGGAGCACCCGACCGACGTCGTCTTTGCGGCGATTTGACGAAATCGGATTGATCGGCGACGGACAGGGGCGTGGATGAGCTTTCTGCCTCGACGATTTCTTCATACTCGTCGTGATCACCGCTCGCACTGGACGTCTCCACAGAAGAGTTGTGCTTTACCCTCTCGGAGTCTGGCGGGGCTTGGGAAGGCTCGGTTTGCTTCTCAAGGGAGGGTCGACGGCTGTTCCCGAGAACATTGGTGCTTGACTGCTCCAGCTCTCGCAACTCTGTCTCACCCAATATTGGCACAGGCTTGCGGGACACGTTCGAGGCGGAACGCGGACGAGTAAAAGTTGATTCCGAAGAATGGTTCGCAGACATCATCATAGGTCGTGGCGATTGAATCGTAGGCGGTGTTTCGGTGCCTTTGAATCGCTTTGCAAAGTGTGAGTTGGGTATCGGCTCCCGCTTTTCTTCAAGAGCAGGTAGAGGTGACTCCATAGGCGATGAGATGGTTATTGGAGAAGATACCTTGCGGTTCTTGCTGGAGCTGCCCGAGAAGCTTCGGAAAAAGCTGCGTCGCCTGTTTCGCTTTTCAGAATCGACTGCAGAGACCTGCGCCAACTTGGCAGCGTCCGACGACAGGAGGGGGGTCCGAACTGGCACAGTAGAAGGCAAATCGTCTTTTTCAATCGGTATCGGCAGAGATCTTTCCTTTTTGGGCGGACTAGGCTTGACAACTTCAACGGAAACCAGAATATGACGTGCCGAAAGATCAAAGCGCTGGACCGTCTCGTCATCCAGGTGTATCAGCCCAAATGGCGGACGGAAAGCTCCCTGCATGGTGGATCTCGCCTCTGCTTCAAATCCGATAAAGGTCGATTGCACGGGAGTCGTGCCGTATGAGTTGAGGTGGTAGACGCCTGTGTACGTTATGCGCCTCGAACGAGGAAGGGTACGCGGCCGACCCAATCCGAGGCTGAACTTGGATCGTTGTTCAACTGCACCATTACCGATCTTGAGCTCCTTGAACGCGTCACCCAAAACAAAAGGCTTGGGCAACGCTGCAGTCTCCCCAAACCCGGTCTGTGTAAAGTCTGTCCAGATGGCCGAATCCCGCACTCGCGCCGTTGAACTGGAATCCCGATCATGAGCCGCCGCGGATGAGAGCGGACTATGAATAGTAACAGGCGAGCTGACGGACCTTTTCGGAGTGGTGACATCGATTCCAGGTGACGTTTGGCCGGTAGGGGTTCCGGCCTCGTGCATAAATGACGATGACGACGGTGTCCGAAAAGGTCGGTAGAAGGAGTCATCGGTTGCTGTTGGGGTTTGCGGGAGAGCGTTTGAGGCGAGTCGCTCCTTCTGCGTCTTTAAGCTAGGGTACTGCGAATCCCTGAGGGCTCTGACTACCACCAGCAAGTCCTCGGCGGCCCGGCCTTCCTGCGCATTTGCGCCTTGCCATTTCGTCACCGTTGGCTCTGTAACATCGGTTTCATCGCGGGCGTTTTCCAGGGCTAAAAGCATACCCTCAAGCAAGTCTTCGGTCGTTGGTGCATAAGTAACGGATGACGAAGCCGACGGTGGCTGATACGATAGTTTACATTCCAGGACGGTCACCGCATCGACATGGTCTTCCACTGCAAGATTCTCCACACGCTCCTGATAATCCTTGACGTGCTCCAGGACGAGAAATGGAAGTGTACCCGACTGCTCTTGATCCCTATACGAAATTGTCAGATAAGAGGAGATATTCGATTAGATCTGAAATCGAGCGTACCTGATCCACGCCATAAACAAATTATACACCGCATCTCTCGCACTCACCCATGTGCGATAGACCCTCTGCCAAGCATCACTCTTCCCGTCGTGCATCACTACACCTCTTCCACTCCCGGCGTCATCCATACGACAGCCCATCAGCCACCAACCTAGTGATCCACAAAGCACTTGACGTGCTAGACATCCGTTGAAAGATGCGTTGGCGGTGATAACAGAGAACTGATCAAAGAGTGTGCACAGTGCCTGGTATTCTTGGGGTGTGATCAAGGGCGAGAGGATGCGGTAGAATGCATCTGCGGGATAGGCGGATGATCGTTCCAGCGTCGTGAACCTGTAGTACCACTCAGGCAACGTCGTCCCGTCTGCACTCTCTCGATTTGAACGATCGTGCCTCAGCTGTCGCGTCACCGTCTTCAAGAACCGAACGAGCACACGCGGATCCTTGACCCACCCGACATTGGTTTTGAAGTCGTTAGCGAACCATTCCGTTTTTTGACCGATGAAAGATGGCGGAGGATAGTAGTTGGAAAGAGAGGGGAAGGAGGGGATGATTGTAGAGGGCGATGAGGAGGTGGAGATGAGAAAGATGGCGAGGAGGCGGTTGCTCTCGTTTGTTGCTTGATCGCGGTGTTCAGATGTTTCGTTGTCCATCGTACAGAAAAGGTTGGGCGTCTTGAGACCTGTTTCGCAACGTTTACATTCTATTTACCTACATCTGACCTGAATGAGGCTACGTACCGATTACTTTGAGCTCCTCACCTGCCAAAGCCCAGGCCTTCTCGACTTGTTCCCACGTAAACTCGATCTTGCGCAGAATCTCCACCTCTCCATCGCTGATCATCGTCGAGTTTTGCTCATTCCCATCGCGCGACTCCGCCACCGTTCCAGGATAGTCGAACACGCCCGTGATGGGAGACTGCAATGCAATGCCAGTTGTTTGAAGAGTCCCATGTTGCAAACTGGGAGGCGTAGTTGCTGACTCGTCCCCGAAATCAAGCTCGATCTTAGGCGCCGCAGAGGAAAAAGTCGTCATGGAACTGTTCCGCGCCACGGGAGGTCTATCCGTTGCACCCCCAGGGCTCGAAAGACCAAAGTTGAGCAGCTGCTTGGATGCTCTTCTTCCAATTGTAGGTGCCGAGGGGGATGGAGACGATCTGTTCGAAGGAGTCGCGATGGGTGAAGTCGTTGAAGGACTGTCACTCGGGCTCTGTTTTTCCTTTTTCCTGGAACCGCCACCGAGACGGGCCAAGAAGCGGCTCATGGCGAGAATATCTAGTGGATGGTTGGAGGACGGAACCTGGAGGGATAGGGAAAGAATGAAGAGGCTGTTCTTCTGCGTTCGACAGGAAGAAGGGCAGGTCGACCACCATCGTTAGCTGTGCGATCGGTATCGGCCATTTCCGTCCGTCCGCTTTTGGCCTTTATAGTGAGATTCTGGTTTTGCGGCGCCCGAGTCTCGAAAATGCGGGGTCAAGCGTGCGGCGGTGGGGGCCCACGGCCCCGGTATCTTAGACTTCCGATGGCATCGAGCACGAAGGCACGGCGGTGCCCTAGAAGACGATGTCTCAATGGGTCATGCTGAATACTTGACATCGCGCTTGATCCCCGATAGCGACAGAACGATGCATTTCCGAACTCCACTCGAAGCGATGCAATGGATGCGTGCGCGATGGCACGAATTGCAGAATTGCGCGGTTAAGCACATCCTCTTGATCCACGTCCTCGAAGTTCAGGTTATGTAACTTCGCGTCCTCTGTCTTCGCGTCGCCAAGTTGCGTGCCAAAATGGTGATCAGCCTGCGCGTCTCGCCGGTTAAATCGAATCATGGAACGGAGCGAGTAAGAATTCGTTCTATCGCCAAGTCGACTCACTTTAGGACTCTTCGAGCTCAAAGGGCGTCCACAGCCAGTGCCGGTATTCCTGGTAGCGGCTTTCTCCCTCGAAGTTTGGTAATCGTCATCGCCTTGACTTTCTACGAGTTTGGCTGGTGATCTCTTCTTCGCAGGCACTGTCGGTAAAGGTCCTGGGCCCTCGTTGTAGGCCCGAATTGCAGCCACAGCACTGCCAATGCCAACATCGGGAGCGTCACTGCCGGTCGCCGTTCGTGCTTCCATTTTGTCTGGTTTCTTTCCGAGTCGTGGGTTCTGTTGTTGACGGCGATAATGGTCGGATTTTCAGTATACTAGAAGCGAAGTGATAATAAGGCCGGCCGATGAGTTGACTAGAGATACGTAGATGTTACGATGACGAGATGCTACATACCTTGAACAAAATGCGCACACAAAGTGACAAGTGACAATGAACGAGGTGTAGATGCTGAAGCGGGGCAAAAGCTACCTGTTATCGAACGGGCACGCACGCCTCCATCCTTATACTTTCCCTGGATGGAAGCCAAGGGGACATGGTATTCGCGAATCTACGTCCCCAGCTTCCTCGACTCATTGTCTTCCGCTCCATCTCTTTTCGAGTTTCAGGGTCACAGCAGGCAGCCGATCTCGACATTGGACGTGCCCAGCCGGGTTAGTTTGACTCCGCCAGTTTCCAACCTCGCTGCCTTTTGTTTAATCACTGGCTCCAATATCGGTGGGGATCCTCTTCGGCCTTGACGTACCCTACGACAACCTCGCATAACCATCTGGACAGATTGAAGGAGATTCTTGCAGGCGTCCGCCATACCAGTACGTCAGGTCCACACTCTTTCTACTATTGATATCGGACAATTTGATACTGTCGATCCTTCAATCCGTACTGTCGTTATTGGAAATGAACAGTGTTGGAGCCCACTTCTCGAAACTATGACTGGTCGAAGGGGTACTTGTCGAGAATAGTTGCTAGGTCCGTGTCTTCGGTTGTCGCGGGCAGACAGTCACTATAGCAAGCTATAGTACGTCCCCGTTGTGAAGGGATTCATACACACTAATAAACAGTACTTACTCACTATGTGACACTTGTTCAATCCTTGGAGTGAAAGACGAGGGTAGCTAGTCCTATGGAAGTCTTGTGCGCAAAGTTAGCTCGGGAATTAAAGGTAATTCAAACGGTGATTCATAAAGCATATAGGCTATTACGAAGGAGCCAACAGGCTCCTATATTATATATATAGCTATCTGGCTCCAGTGTGAATGCTAGGTAGTCATCCTTCTTTAAATTGGAGAACGTGCGATTATTTCAAGGTGAAAGAGCGAGTGTTTCCCCAGGGGCAAAACGAGTGATCATTCTCAAAGGGAGAAAACGAATGATTCCCCAAGGAAAGATACAAGTGACCATTCAAACGGTAAAGCGCGAGTGATTCTCCAAGGGGAAAGAAACGACTAATTGTCTGTCGGGAAACCGTGATGACGTAAGCAAGCGTACAGCTGAATAATTCAAAGTTCGCACAAGTCAGGAAGTTGGCGGACTGAGAAAAGTTGAAGTGAAGTGATCTGGGAGAGAGGAGCCAAAGGAGCTTAGGGTGCTTGCGGTCCGCAGTGATGTCACTACTAAGGCTGTACTGGTTAGACTTCGTGAGGATGTTCATCATATGTGATAATGATCATGCTCTACTAGATACTATACGGGAGATCGCTACAGCTGTAATCTCAAAGGTATTATACGACGGCCGACTTTCAAAGCCGGACAAGGAAAGGGTTATGACGTCAGGAGTGGAATCGAACGGGATCGAACCACTAGGTATGACAGGGATCCGAAGGCACATGTGATCAGGAGAGGTACTGAAAAGGGAACGCAGGAAGTGACGCTTGATCTTGCTCTAAGGAGCAAAGACAGAACAGAAAACAATGGCAACGGCGTAGAAAGCTCGCTGTATATACTGGTCAGTGTACTAAGAGAGTCCAAGGGCTTCCAAGGGGTGGCGTATCGTCCGCAGAGTGCCATGGATAACAGTGTTGTACGGTGCACCCGGGAGGTGGATGGCACTACGGTTGCGCTATGGTGAGCTGCACTGCGTGAAGCCTCACCACAACAGGTTCCAACCCAGAGTCGATCGGGTTGACGATAAACGATCGTTGATGCTTCAATAAAAGGTGTTGCCTTATTCATAGGATCAGTAATAGTGTAAATCATCATTACACAATTCTCCCACTACACTATATAACCGATTCGTAGAAATGAACGTTTATTTATGTGCGTCGGACAGTATTCTCCAAATGTATATTACAGAAGCGAGATGAGTCAAAGCATCACAAGGGTACTTGAAGTCTCCAATGCTTGCTAACCACCGAGACCAAGCTTTTTTCGTGCGGCGAAAAAAACTCGAACAAAGAAAAGCCTCGAAGCAAAAGTTATGTACGTTTCACACAACGATCCAAACAATTATCTCCTTCTGAATTGATGCAAAACGAAAGCTCTCTCGCCGAGAATCGAACTCGGGGCGGGCGCGTGAGGACCAAGTTGAAACTCGGAAGATGACAAGCGCCAATGTTACCATTACACCACGAAAGATGATTGATGAGCGGCTTAGACTATATATGCCATATTCAAAAAAATGCATCAATGTCTCACGTCTTTCCTTCCCCGATCAACCGTTGGCTCATTCATCTTCTATTCTTCAACCGGTCCTCATCTTCATTTGCATTTTCGACATTAACTCCTCCTTGCCTCTTGCGCAATGGTATACACCACCTGGTCCCAAGGATTCAAAGAAGCAAATGTTTGTTACCCAGTCATCCCATCGCGGCATAACTGACCTCCTTCCCGCAGGCAGCAACCACCGCTTCCCTCAAACTCGAAACCTCCCTCTCGCATAGCCTTCCCAACCTCAGCCAGCGTATCTTCCCATCATACATTTCCTCCGCAACGCTATGGTCCAACCTCCTCTCCTCTGGCCTCGTTCCGTCCACAACGAATGCGCATCATCCCGCCGACGGGCCGATGACGAAGCAAGAAGCGATGAAGAAATGGCGGATGTGTCTTGAGCGTGCGGATTTGGTAAAGAAGAAGGTGCTGGGGATGGGCGGTCAAGTGGGCAAACCTATCGATCGGACGCTGGAGTCCGGGGATAAAGTTCGAGAGAGGAAGGCAACTCAGGCTCCAGATGACGCCATGCAGAGGTTTAAAGAACAACGCAAGAAACAAGATGAAGCGGAACAGATCAGCATCCTCCGTCGATCAAGTACGATACAGCATTCATCTGTGCAACTATCGTCCATCTCGTCAGATGCGTCATCCTCTGCCAGAGTACTTCGTCTCCCGCTCTGGCATGACGCGGATGCAATGTTCCTTACACCTCTTCCCGTTCAACAAATCGAACCACTGATCCTCCAACCGGAACTCTCACCGGATCAACTAGCTTCTCATGCCGCCTGGGAAAACATGTACACCCCTGCCCACCCATTCGTCGAGTTTCAGTCTTGCATTCGGTACACGGAAGAGGACAAGTCAGATGCCGCTACAGGTTTGATCAAGGTCGAGCAAGGAATCGGAGCAAACTGTTCCGTCGTGGCGGGGTTGAATGTCCTCGTTGCGCATAACGCGCGACGGGAATCCGCGCTCGGGGTGCGAAACTTTGTGCCGATCAGGGTAAAAAGCCGCAATGAGGAGCGAGAGGTGAAGGAGGTGAAGTACTGGAGGGTCAAGGTGTTTGTGAATGGTACATGGCGCAGCGTGAGTTTTTCTACTTGGTTATCTACGCTGGTGCCAAAGGACTCGACAGTTCGTGATAGACTCCCGTCTGCCCACCTCGGACACGACTACGCAATCCCTACACGCCATCGTCACCACACTCGATCCATCTTGCCCAACCACGCAACAATCCACCTCGCTCGCTTGGCTTCCCCTCCTCGAAAAAGCTTACATGTCCCTTATCGGCTCCTACTCCTTTCCCGGCTCAACACCTTCCACAGACCTACACATCCTCACCTCCTGGATCCCCGAACGAATCGCCCTCTCCGGCCCAAGGTTCCAACGCGAACGAACATGGGCGCGCGTGTATGAAGGCTGGAAGCGGGGTACAGTACTCATCACCCTCGGAACGGGTGCGCGTGTCGGGAGGAATGCAGTCTTGGACCCAAGAGTGGTCGCATTGCATGCGTATGCGGTGGTAGATGTACAGCAGCACGCAACGGACGATCGTGGAGGGATTGTGCAGGAGCGGCGGGTGAGGGTGTTGAATCCCTGGAGGAAGGGAAGGACAAGGATGGATGATGGAAGGGCTTGGACGAGGGATATGCTCGAGTCGTTGGTGGAGGAGGCAGAGGGAGAGGAAGCGGATGAGCCGCCAGGTACGTTACTTGACTCCTTTCCGGCTGATATGGTACGCGAATGCAATCTCATTTTTATGCATCCTGCATGTAGATGTCTGGTGGATGACGTGGGATGAGCTGTGTAACACGTTTGACACTCTGAATCTGAACTGGGATCCACGGATCTTCGAAAACTCGGAAATAATACATGCGTGCGTCTGATCGTTGCAAACCTCCAAGCAGACTCGCTGAACGCCGACTCGACGCAACAGAGTGGACACCAGTTCAAGCAGCAACGGTTCGTCGAGCAGTGATGCTGACCTCGAAGTCTGCTCATATCCGCGTCGCACAGAACCAATCTCGGTCAGCGTGGCTGCCCCGTCTTCCGGCTCGGACGTCTGGATCCTCCTGCAACGCCATCTGACTACGTTTGCGGCGACTAGTACCGCCGTCGGAGGAGCCGCGGAACCAAAGGACGATGGTCTAGAAGTCAAGATGGCGTTGGAGGTATTGGAGAACAGCTGGAATGGGTCGGGGCGGTCGAATGTTTTGCTTGAACCAGGGGCGACGGTCAGTATTCCGTCTTACAACTCTCGTTACCGGCAGTGCTGATGAAAACCGGATAGCTTGAATATACCACGTCCAACTGGATACTGGTATGTTATCACGCTTAAGACCGTCTTTTTCGCCAAACTCATCGTCCCTTCTAGCTGCAAAATAAGTGTCTAACGGACAAGGCGACCCTCCTCATCCGGCCAAGATTCGAGTTCCCAAGCAAAACCGACGAGGTGGAAGAAATCACGTATTCGATAGCAGTCTACTCGGATGCCAACATACGCCTGAACCGACAGCGGGTGTCATACCGCTACGAAAAGAAGGTACGTTCCCTTTACACGAGTTCTGCTCCGTTCTGACGTATCACCCCATTAGATTGAGCTTGATTTTGCTGGTCGCACAGCTGGGGGTAATTCGAGTCTATCAACCTACATGTACAATCCGCAATTCCGCATAGAGGTCAAGCAGGACCCGTCGGGGGTTTCGGCAGACACCTCTGCAAATATCACATGCTCGTTAACGGGAGACGACAAGACCAGCTACAATCTCAGACTGGTTTGGAGTCGCACGCAGCGGGTGACAGAGTGAGCATCCGAGCCCTTTGTTGACGCGGTCCGACACTCATGACATGTGTTTCATCATACAGCCTGGAAGCACAAGATATCATTGCTGATTCGGGAGAATACCGTTATGGCCATGCTTCGTTCATAAAATCAGAGATACTTGGCAAGTTGCGTTGCTCGACCCGGGCGTAGAGTAGCTAACATTCTACATTACTGCAGCCGGCTCTTATACATTCATCGCTTCGACGTTTGAGCCGGGCAGAGGATCGCAAGCGACAGTCAAGATCCAGTCTACACTACCCTTAGAGATCACAGTTGTACCGCAGGAAGGAGCCGGCATGTTCAGTCGTCTGATCAAGGGTCAATGGTGGGTTCTACTTTAGCGCAGAAGCACTTATATTTCGCTGAATTCGCCCTGAGTTTGCAGGTCTGGTACAACAGCGGCGGGACGCCCTTCCCTTGGTTCTTACGAGCGCAATCCACGTTATGAGCTATTACTTCCAGAACCAGCCACGGTCTTGTGAGCCAGCGCTATCCCCTTGCCTTCGAACAGTTCCGCTCATGACAATCTCTCTAGCTGTCGCCTGCAACTCTCCGCCGCAGCATCCACATCTATACCTATCAGCGTAACAATCTTTAAATGCGGACCCTCTGGAACGCTTCAAGACCAAGTAGCTACCTCGGGCCCTTATGCAGATCCTATCAGCGGCGTCATCACACCGCCTCAGACATCCCTCGAGCCGGGGTTATATGTCGTTGTCCCGTCGACATATGCTGCGAGGGTGGAAGCCAATTTTGTTCTGAGTGTGTATGCGAGTAGGAGAATAGATTTATCGGAGGTCAGATGACCGGATGGGATCGCGGCTCGCTGGGGCGGTCGTTGGGAATAAGTGGATGGCGGTACCGGAGAGGAAAGGTAGGATTTCCCAAGGTTGGATAAGAGACCCGCCCCGGGCGTAGTCTCATGAAAGTTGGGACGATACGATTTTGCGCAAGGAGTTCGCCTGATTCGCACATGTACCTGTATGCGCAGGCCTTTATGAGCAGTAACCTCGGGAGATTAACATCGTATTATCGTGTACAGCGGAAACATTCTCCGAGGAGACGCGATAGGTCGACAGCACGAGGTGTGAGAGCGCACCAATGTTGCTGTCTTGACCTCCACAAACCCATGCCATCACCCTGGCTTGTCCCGTAACTCGTCTACCACTTCCCACTGCAGCAGCGGACACTAGGTCACACGCACCCTTCGCTCCTTCTGCCTAGACTCGGTTTCCCCCGAATCCTTCCCTGGACATCAACGAGACAACAGCACCTCGAGTCCCCCTGTCACCCCTTTGAGGATCCAGTTCGAGAGGGCCTGCCGGGTGGGGTTGCGCCCGGAAGGAGTGTGCACTGCTGGATGGCGAGTCAACGATTTGGAGTCCTTCCGCACTATGCAACGAGCAGCATGGAGTTCTCGAACAACCCCTCGTCTGTCTTTCAAGCAAAGTTCCAGACCCGTCCTTGCTCACTCGCAGATAGCTTCGCGGATATATGTTACCGACCTAGCTACAGTACACCGCTGTCGGCCCGCCAAGTCCCCGGGTTGCGTTGGCAGTAACCTCCGGCTATACGATTTAACCGGTATCCGGCAGCCGCACTCTGCCTGAAGGCGACGGCGGCCACTCGGCGCGCTACAGGCATGTCTATATTTAACCGGGCTTGTGTTGACACATAACAGTTGAGCAAATACGGGTTTACCTGATGCCTTCTTTGTCCTCGTCAAGAGGTAAATCTCTCTGCTGTTGCTGCAATGCAGTGTATCGCTTTCCTCCGAGGTATATAGGGCTCGTCATGTGGTACCTTGTGGTTGTAGCGTGCATCTTGGTGGCGTCCTTCAATCATTACGCTATCTTATACCAGAGGCAATGCAGTCGCACGTACCATCGGCCACTTCCACACTGCACGACGGTGAACCCTCGTACGCTTCTCCCAACACCATGTCCGCCGCCAAAGTGCCCAAACAACCTACCCCACGAACGGAAGAAAAACAACTCACGTCAATGCAGGACGACGGTCGGGACCACAGCCTGCGGAAACGTCCATGGCGACGGTACGTGACCCCGTGGCAAGAGATCATCAACCACCCATACCCAGGCTCAGGAACACCAGAGGACCCGTACCTCGTCGATTGGTTGCCGGCGGATCATGAGAACCCGATGACTTGGAAACGAGCGTACAAGTGGACAGTGATGATGATTGCCGCGGTGGCGACGTTGGCGGTGTCCATGGCTTCGTCGACTCTGTAAGTCACAAGACGGCGTCTCGGGAGTCGATGGGAGATGAGGATCTGTATACTGATCTTCCTGACGTCTTACAGGTCCGCAGCGACAGGCTCCATTCGACATAGTTTCCCAAACTACCACATCAACGCCTACGTCATGGGTACGCCCTCCCGCCACTTCTTCTTCCTCCTGATAACTAACCCTCCCCACCCCGACAGTCACCTCTGGCTTTGTCCTTGGTTTTGTCTTTGGTCCCCTGATGTGGGCTCCTGCGGGAGAAGTATCGGGCCGTCGGAATCTGTTTATCGGGACCTATATCATGTTTACGATTTTCAACGGCGCTGTCTGTGCAAGTCAGAACATCTGGACGTTGATCATCCTTCGGTTCCTTGCGGGTACGGCCGGGTCTAGTCCGTTGGTGAATGCGTGAGTGTGAATCGCCCGTGTATGCCCCTTCATCCACGCTGATGCCCAACCCATTCGTGCACAAAGTGGCGGAACAGTCGCAGATCTCTTCTCGGCCAAGCAACGAGGTCTCGGCATGGCCATCTTTGCCGCCGCGCCCTTCCTCGGCCCCGCTATCGGTCCCATCGCAAGTCCCTAGTCCCCTCCTCCTTCCCTCCAAGACCGTTGACCCCCTTTTCCTCACCCTCCAGTGTGGTGGTTTCCTCGGCGAGACCGGCGGATGGCGATGGGTCGGCGCCTTGATCGCCATCTTCTCAGGCCTCCTCACTATCATCGGGATTCTCTTCTTCCCCGAAACATACCCCGTCGTCCTCCTTCGACGTCGTGCCCGCTTGCTGAGCAACGTCACCGGACGAACGTACATCTACAAGGCGGACAAGGGGAAGAACATCGCTTTGAAGAACCTGTACAAGGACGCGCTGAGTAGGCCTTGGCAGTTGTTGTTCAAGGAGCCGATTGTGTTGCTCTTGTCGCTCTAGTGAGTAAAGGATGTCTAGCAGATGACCCAGACGACTGACTTTGGTTCCGCTACAGTATGGCCATCGTATACGCCACTCTCTACGTACGTCGTCCGGACAGTTTTTCAAGTAAATTGCATTGAAAGCTAATAGTCTGTCGCTACAGATGCTCTTCGCAGCCTTCCCCATCGTCTTCCAACAAGAACGAGGCTGGTCCCCCGGTGTCGGAGGTCTCGCCTTTCTCGGCGTGCTCGTCGGATTCATTATTGCGTTGTCCTACATCATTTTTATCGAGAACCCGAGATACTCGCGGAACCTCAAGGTAAGCTGCGACGGCAAAAGGAGCCATATCATGGGTCGGTGCCGATCGCTCGATTCGAAACCCGTAGGCGCAAGGTGGTTGGTTGTCACCTGAACATCGACTACCGCCGGCCATCATCGGTGGGATACTGTTACCGTGAGTACTACACTGCCGAAGAATCCAAAAAGCATCACCCCTGACTTTCTTTTATCCCCTTGACGTTTTCCTGCTCGATCAGAATCGCAAGTCGCCACATTGCTCTTGAATAATCTCCCTGCACCTTACTAATACTCATTCCCGATATCCAGGGCCTCTTCTCCTTTGCGTGGACCGCTTTCCCAGCCCGGATCCACTGGATCGCACCTATTATCTCCTCGGTACCCTTTGGCGCCGGTATGGTCTTTGTCTTCTTGAGCATCTTCAACTACTTGGTGGATTCGTACTTGCTCTACGCTGCAAGGTGGGTCTTCGGCTGTCTTTGGCGGAAATACCTGTGCTGATTTCTGTATTCTGTGTGGTTTAGTGTGCTCGCTGCCAACTCGGTCATCCGATCTCTATTCGGTGTCGGTATGTGCCTTTCCTACTTCTATCACCTCTCAAGGTGGCTGACATTGCCGTGTCGTTCCGTAGCGTTCCCCTTGTTCACCACCCAGATGTACCACAACCTCGGCGTAAATTGGGCCACAACCTTGGTCGCTTTCCTCTCCCTTGCCTGTGCCCCCATGCCAATGTACGTTCGCTCTTCTTCCTGTACATCACCCTAGCTCACCTATTACACTTCTCGCAGCTTATTCTTCCTGTATGGCGCAAAGGTCCGGGTGAGGACCAAGTTTGGCCGAGAAGCCGACGACTTGGGCCAGAAGATGCGGATGATGGCGCAGATGCATCAAAAGGCGCAGGTGTAGGCGCTGGATGGTAGCGAGAAGAAAATATAACATAGATGGGGAGCCTTAAAGAATTGTCTAGGTGTTTACATAGAAACGCCCATATTGCCCACTATAATCGATACCTTGTGCGATCATGGACTTGCATATGCGCTATAATACAACTGTTGTGGTGGAATACGAGTCTTGCAAACGTTCCGCGGACACGCCTCTAAGCATGTCGTGACGCAAATTTGTCCTGATCCTCCTTTTCCGACACGGGCGGGATCCCAAGCAACTTTGGCGTGATGAGGGCATTCATCTTTCGCAACATCTACGGGAAGCTTTGAGTCAGCGCACGGTACCCCTCATAGCACAGCAGGCCAAGGAAAGAGGAACTGACAGTGATCAAGCTATTATCCGGAATCTCCTCCATCGGTCTATCCTGAATCCTGACGATCTTGCTACTCGCCTCATCGCTAAACACCACCAACGTAGAATGCATGTTCACCGCGTTTCCAAGCGGTTTGAACGTGAACCTCTGGTGGACTTTGACGTCGATTTCGGAGATCTTGTTGCCGGAAGAGTCAAGTTTTGCGGGCTCGGCAGAGGATGACGGGGTGGTCGTCACGCTTGGCGGGGTTGGGTTGTGTACTTGTTCGTAGGAGACGGGTTTTACGGATACGATCTCGTGCGCAATGGTTTCCGATTTCGTGGTAACGATCGGCAGCCCCAGGAATTGTCCAGCTACCGAACGACAGGCAGGATATTGTCAGCCGTCCTATGTATCAGAAAAAACGAGAACACGATTCGACCACTTACCCACTTCCACTCTATTCTTCGCTGTCGCAAACAAATCCTCATACACGGCATCCTCACTCAACCCTCGCTCAATCTTTGCCCACGTGCCCTTCGCTTGGAAGAGGTCGAGCACTAGACAGACATGGTACTGCTGTGTCGGAGTGAGATGGACCCCGGGAGCATATTTGAGCGAAGAGGGCTGGTTCGCGAGGGAGGTGATGGCAGCACCCATGCCGGTTGCGGAAGGAACGTCGGTTTGCGTTGGGGGATATGTGGAAGCCATGTTGGTGATGAGGGAACGAAGAGGGATGTATGCTCGAGTTTGGACTGTTTATCATGAGTTGAGCAGACTTGGATCGGACGAAGACACGATCCTCCGATCTCATTTGACGTCATCCACCTCTCATGTGATTTCATTTGGCATCAGAAAGTCACCGTTGAGTCCTCTTGTATTCGCAAACAAGATTAAGGACAGAGATAGAAAAGCGAGAGAAACGACATGCCTAACATGCAGAACGAACTTGAAAATACAACGAAGATGATGGTGGAAAAGGTGATGTAGTGTAATGTAGACAGCGATACAACAGCGTGGGATAAGACAGCTACAGATTGGTGAGAAGGCGACAAGTCAAGCGATGACATCGCCTCGGCGCAAAGAGCCCTTGAAGTGCCGGAGCCTCGTCTCCCTAACCTAGGTAGGTGGGAAATTATACTTTTTCCAGTTCTACCCATAGTCGATGGGATTTCAGCGACAACACAAACGGACCACATACGGGATCCCGGGTATCACGACCTCTACGTACCTGATGATCGACTTCTGTAAAATCAGGCAACCTCGCAAGCGCCACAAGATATCTCCCCAACTTCATCAACTGATCGTCCTGCGCTCCTTCCGGCGTCCCCGCCTTTTTATAGGCTCGAATCTACCACCGCAAACATGTCATCAGTGATCACCGACGCACACCGCCAGGGTGCGAAGAGACATACCTTGAGACCTTCTCCCGGGTTTAGTGCAAAGTTTCTAGACTACATAAAATTCGGGAATGTGAGCCGTCTCATATTTGGGCCCGGAGAAGCGGTCATCACGAACTAGCTATGCACCCAAAGGCCACGAAATGTATTCCGACGCAGATCATCAGCAGTTTCACGTATCGGACCTCGCCACCCCCAAACGCACATCATCAATATGGATTGTGTTCTTTGCAGACCTAGCAAAAGCAACATTGGACGTCGCGGAGTTGGACACCTTGCTCTCAACAAAGACGATAGTACGCACCATTGTGGGAACTTTGCCCAGATGAATTGCAGCGGCTTGACCCTGACGGACCCAAGGACAGTTAGAGGACGGATACTCTCGACTGTGCCGCTCGGACCATTTCGTCTTACTCGTGCTTGTACGCCTTGCCCGCTCGAGTCCCAAAGATCTGCACGGCCAAGATTCAGATCACATCAGCGATCGTCGTTGGTTACTCGTACGTTAGCAGTGGGAAGATTTTTACCGGGAACATGGACGTCTTGTCGGTCACAAACGAGATCTATCGACGCAGGACCACGCGAATCAGTCAACTCGGGACATACGCCAGACGACGCTGCGCTGGACCATGGTGAAGATGCTAGACGGAGTGGAAACACACCTTGTAATTCCGCGTCGGATCTCCAATCATCCCCATCTCGACCAACTTGCTCTCCAGCCACCTCCAATGGGTCTACACGCGGACAGAAACAAGGTAAGACGTCAGTGCCCTTGGGACAAGAGTGCAGCTCGGTGGAATTTACCTGACTCCAGACGGCGATATCGTAGTACGGATAGACTCTGCAAACAAATGACATGACATAAGGTTCAGCTTTCCCCAATCGATACATGGTCTTTGCGCCTCCCTTTGACGTAGACGATGAGACGTACTTTTCGAGAAACTCGTGGAGTCCCGGCCTCAAGCAGTGTGAGGTGGGCAATGAACCTTTGAGCAGCGGTTCGGTATCGACGATGGCTGAACGAGGAGAGATTATCTTCAGTGCTCCGTTGCAAGTGGGATTCGTGTTCCGCCACCGGCGGGAGGCAGGCAGCGGTGCAGGACAACGTACTGTAATCCAAGTCAAGCACCAGCAACCCCTTTCCTGGTCTCGGGTCGTTCATGATCTACCCAAGGCGGTATCGATAACAAAGATGTCTATGAGATGAATCATGTCCCTGGCCTAAGCGCAACTCACGTCGATTTGACAAGTCTTGATTCGTTGCTGTATCAACCTCTGATTCCTCGGATCATCAGCGGGCTTCACTTTCTGCCCCTTATCTACGATCAAGGGTACGACTCAACACACGTTCGACGTGTAATAAAGAGTGGGGAGGAGCGTACAAGAGACATCAAAGTCATCCATCACATCCGGCAAGTTTTTCGGATCCACATCGGACGGATCGACGAATGTTTTCTCTTGAGGGGTACCGATCAGGGTGAATTTGTGACGACGGGCGGGGATAGCGAGGTCTTTGCTACTCGGCGGCGCGAAGGCGAAAGGAATGGTGAGTTGGAAGACGGGAGAGAAAGGGGACAACGTAGAGCTGCAAGGGACTTACAAGCAAGTTTCGTCTCCGGGGATCTTACCCCTAACAAGTCCAATAATCTTCTGCCTCTCCGGGGGAACAGACGTCAAGGAGTAAATGATAGCCTGAGTAGAGTGATTCACCCAAAAACATTAGGCACTGTATCTTCCCGGATGCGGGATGAGAGGAAGGGCTTTACCTTGAAATCATAAATCCTATCTGAATCCTGGACTCTGAAATCAAACCCTTGTCCAGCCCATGTCATACGCAAGTCAAAGCTCTTTTCCTCCTCGTCCTCTTTCTCCTCCTCTGGTGCGAGATCACCTTCCTCGTCCAGTCTAACCCTCTTGCATCCCCGTTCACGACCTCCATCCTGCTCTGTCTGGGGTTCTCCCTTCGGGCCGACAAGAGCATGCGTGGCAAATGACTCGATATCCGGAAGTGCTTCCACCACGATTTCGGCCTTGCCTTCCTGTACCCTCGTCGTCTCTTTCTCGACCTCGTCAACAGGGGTTCCTTGGAGATCTTGCGGTGTGTCGGGTGGAGCGTTGAGAGGAGAAGGGTCGGACATTCTTGGGATTGGTTGTAGCTCCACGTGTGGATAATGCGATGCTGAATACGTCGAACTACGTGGCAGCAGGACAGACTTGACCCACTGCGGCCTATCAATCCTCTTCTATATCCATTCGCTGCATGCATGCTCCTTTGAGAATCAGGAGAAGCAGGGCAGGGACAATGCATCACCCCTCATCATCCATCATTCGGGAGCCCCACACGGACATGCAATACATATCACCTCCGCTTCCTTATCAGTCACTCCTATTCATCTTTTGCTTTTGCTTCACAGCTCCCAATTGTATACATGACATACAAGAATTACCACGTCCCGCCTGTAGATACAACACCCCGTTCGCTCAATCATCTTCCCCACCACCACCGCTGCTCATCCCCTGCGGCGGCGGCGCAGCAAACACACTCCCGCCCACCTCGAACATCATCTGAAACCGGATCAAATCACTCGTCAACTCGGCCAAGAGTTGAGAGCTCTTCGTCGTTTCCGGTGGTGGCTGAGTAGTGCGCAGAGGGTCGTCCAAGGCCGTGGTGCGTGGTGCAGAGGAAGGAGGTGGGACCGTTGGGATTACAGTGATGGATGTTTCTGGCTCCATCGTCGCCGCCGGTTGAATTCCCGCAGTAGCGTGTTCTGTGACGACTCTGGAGTCTGTCGCCAAGTCCGGGTGTCTCGTCTCGCCCTCGAGAGCCAGCTCGACTTTGGTTTCCACTCCGGTCCTCTCCAGCTGATTCGGATGGATTGAAGTTGATTCATCGGTCGACGAGGCCTTAACTTCCGCCAAAAGGATCACGGGTGTCGGCTCGTCCACGCTCATTGGTTCGTCTGGGGTATCGGTACCTGCAACGTCCGACGGCTTCCTGACCGCACTGGCGTCTTCGGGAGTATCATCCTCCATCTCCTGAACATCCATCGACGTCGGTGGTTTAGCTACCCCGTCCTCCTCTGCACTTCCTCCCACATCGCCCTCAGCGGAACTATAGCCATTCCCCGGCTGCAACTCCAAAAGCCTCGCCCTCTCACCGCGCTTATCTTCCTCCCCTTGCACCCTCCCCACATACTCGAGTAAATTTCTCACCCGTTTCCTCATCTCCCCAATCGTCATTCGTTTCGTCGGATACCGGATCTTGGTCGGCGCCTCGAAATGCGTGGCCGGCTGCCGCATGTAGCCGTTACCGGGCTCACCGACGACGGCGACGTCTGACTTGTGTTTACCCGTTTGTGGAGGTCGAGGTGTGATGATCTCGAGCATTGAGGGTGGATTAGCCGGTAACGTATAGGCAAAGGGCGCCAAATGATCTGGCAGGTTCCAGGATAACGAGCTTGCGGAACCACCTCCGCCGTTACCGGATCCGTGACCGCCCAGGCTGCCGGCAACACTGGATGGCGTTCCTCCTCGTGTAGCGCTCCCGCCGAGTCGTCGCGATGCGGCGTTCGAACCCGAGCCGCCGCCGCCGCCACCGCTGTTGCTGTTGTTATTGACACCCGAGGCTGATGATTTCTTGCTCGGGGAATGGGGCAGCGCGCGCGGCTTGTCCGGGATCCCAAGGGCGACTTGTGTCGGAGTACCAGTAGAGGATCCCGAAGGTCCACTCTTGGGTCTGTAGGTGTACTGATTCGGGTGTTTGGGTTTCGAGGCTGCGCCGAGGGTTGTTTACGTATGTTAATCAAAGGTACGCCTCGGCAGAATAAAAGATGACTTGCCATCATCATCCTTCTTCTTCTTGCCCTTTCTGCCGCCTCCGGCAACATACACATCATCACCCATGTCATCCACATCCTCCTCTTCCTGCCGACTCCGCTTCACGCCTCTTGCAGCACCGCTCTGCGCCGCACCAGCCGCGCTGGAAGCCGTCGCTGTGGTGGAGGTCGACTTCTTCCCCCTCTTCCCACCTTCCTCCTCCTCGTGCAGATACTCATGCCCCTCCGTCTCACCCCGTCGACTCCGCGTACCCGATGCGCCAGATTCTCCACCAAGGTTCAAGCCCCCCGCTTCCCTCAAACTCGCAGCAATCGCCTCTTCATACGCCGCATCCCGCGAGTTCATCGTACTCCGCTTCTTACCCACCGGCACGACATCTTTCCCCTTGCCACCACCGCCATGCGTAGAAGTCGGAGAACCCGAGGACGAGGTATTCGAGAACCGTCGAGCCGACTTTTCACCTGTCCCTCCTGGACGAGTCGTACCTCCTCCTCCTCCAGGGACCTTGAAGTCGGAATGCGACTTGTCACTGATCCCGCCGCTATGGGCTCGATGACCTGCTCCTGCCACCCGACGCGTATCTACGACGGGAGAATGAGCCTTTGCCTTGTGACTTCTCGACGACGGAATGGCGGCAGGGGCGACGGCGGTGTAAGAAGTGGAAGAGGTTTTGTGGTGCGAGGACGTTGTATTGGCAGGCTGAGGAGGTGGACTCATAGATTCGTCCATGATGACGGATGGGTCTGTCCATCGTTTCGACTGGGAGGGTTTGATGCGGTCCGAATGGTAGTGATATTGCTTGAGATCCACATGCGTGGGGACGATAAAGCCGAGTCTGCGGGCGGAGAAAAACCACATCAGCCCTGAGACGAAGGAAGTACGTCGATGACTTTACCTACCCTTGCTTTTGCCGATGACGCAGAAACCGCTTGAGAGGTGCATGCAGCTTCGGTTTGCATAGCTCGCAAAAGTATTCTATAGAGCCGCAACGTGAGCATCCGCCCAGGGATTCGCCCGGGACCTACTCACCATCCGGTGCCTCTTCATCGCCCCAGATACCGACACATGCGCCGTGCTGCCAAACATTACAATGATCACACTGAATCATCATGGCATCGATATCCGCTGTCAACGCCACAACATCATTAGCTGCGAGATCATAGGCAAAGTGAGGACAACGACTTACCCTCACGGCCGCAGATACACCGCGTCACATCTCCATTCGCATCGACCTGGCCCTCCCCGCGCGCCGCCAGCCCATCGGCACTCGGCAAATCATTATCCTGATCATCCCTCTCCTCGACGACGTTGCGTTTGGAAGCAGGCTTGGAATCCACCTCGACATTCAAGGTATCATTTACTTCTAGTCCTCGGGCTTTGGTAGAGGGATTGGCGGATGCATCAGCAGCGGCTCGATTCCGGAGTGAGCGTTTCTCGAAGGTCGTTTGGGATTCCGCGTCGTCTGGGCGGAGAGGTTTGGATTCCGATGGTTCCTATAAGGAGTGAGGGATCAGCAGCCATGGTCGAGGGAGGCAGAAGCCATGAAAGACGTCGGAAGAGAATCAACGTACAGGTGCGGTCTCCTCTGACTCGGGCTTCACGGTTGCTGTTGATCGGGTATCATCAACCTCTCCCTCCTCGCCCGACTCATTCACCTCGTTCTCCGACAAACCACTCGTCAGCGTCTCGTGATCTTCCTCCTTCGGCTGTTTCTCGTCTTCCTTGCCGTCTACCGCGTCTTCCGCCGCCGCTTTCCCGAATCCACGTTGTTTTCGCTGTTTCTGACTATACTCTTCCCAATCTTCCGGATCCTTCTCCCCTTCGTCACCACGCGCGGCGTCACCCTCATCATCCACCTCTTCAATCTTGTCGGCACTATTCATCCTCTCCAGCTGAGACTCTCTCCGCGGTTTCGATTCCCTTGGCGGTAATGGCGGGAACAGAGGATTCCCTGGTCCGTTCTTCGGCAACGGTCCTACCCTCGCCCGTGACGGTCTGGTACTACTTTCCGCGTGATGATCCGGATCGCACAAAGGCAGGGAAGTAGGCGTTCCTGAGGCCCTGCGTTGACGATCTCGTGTGCTAGTGTGGAGGTGAAGGTTTTCCGAGGAAGCAGAGCCCGGGATGTGACGGGGTGTGGAGTGGGTGAGTGTCGGGGTGGATGAGGCTGCGCGTTTTGAAGACATTGTGTGTGTCTTTAGAGTTGAGGTCTTGCAGACGCGTCTAGGGGAGCATTGTCGGTAGATGGGTATGGGGTATATGGCTGATGGGGAGTTAATTGACTGCCATTCAACGATATGAGCCATCGCCAAGCAACAGCGACTGACCGGGCGGAGGGTTGATTCCGCGCAAGGGAGTTGCGGCCGCCGAGTACAAGTGGCTGGTGGGCAAGAGAACTTTTTGCACTTTGTAGATTGACGGACCAGAGCCATTCATCCATCATCTTTCGTGGTGTAATGGTAACATTGGCGCTTGTCATCTTCCGAGTTACAAACTCGATCCTCACGCGCCCGCCCCGAGTTCGATTCTCGGCGAGAGAGCAATTCTTTTGCTCCCACTCGCCAAGAAGAGAATCGTCTGGATCGTCCCTTGCTTGAAAAGTGCATTCCTTCTGCTTCGAGGCTTTCCTTTGTTCGAGTTTTTACACCTCACCGCGAAAGAAGCGTGGTCTCGGTGGCTAGTGAGCGTAGGAGACTTCAAGTACCCTTGTGATACTTTGATTTATCTTGCTTCTGCAACATACATTTGGAGAATACTATCTGCAACAGTCTTGCATTTCTTCCACTGATCCATCGCTATCCGCAGCTCCGATCAGCCTCACCACTTTCCCTATTCGGGAATCGGTTTCAGCCAGTTAGTCGCGCTTCACGTTCTACCATATTCGAAATCATCAAACCACCAAGAAGTTAGCTCGCTTCATCTTCGCCTCGCTTCGATCGTCCGATAGTTTAAACAAAAGATACCTGCCATTTCAAGGCAAGAGCGTTGCCATGGTCTCCGGAAGCCGTTGTATCGTTATCAGTGGAACACTGATAGAGCTCAACATCCGTAGCGACGATCCACAGACGATTTCGACCCATTCTGGCTATCGAAGAGGGTGGCGTTGTGACTGGATGCTGCAATGATGTTGAAGCCTTGAGAGCCAAGGCAATGAATGAGTTTCAGGTCAGGTTGACATGAACAGCTTGCTTATCTCGCTCGCGTCGCGGTGCCCCCCGCGCGCGGCTCGGTATCTTCAACGCATAACCTGGATGATAGTGAGCCGTCTTCACTTGGACGCTTTTCGGGTGGAAGCCTCTATGTCCCAGAGGTTGTCCTCGACATGACCGTTCTACCGGAGGTTCAACCTTTGCAAGGTCCATCCCCGTCCGTACCCAATGCTTTCCCGTTCTCATCGATCGCGTCCCCTTCACAAGCCGTTAGCCCACTCAGCGACCAACACGTCCACCAATACGGATCCACTCTCCCGTCTGCCGAATCAGTCAAGCCTCGACCGCATCCATGTGCGTCGTGCAAGAAGAGCAAGGTCAAGTGTGATGAAGCGCGGCCGATGTGTGATCGGTGTACGAGGCGGGATTATGAGGTGTGTGCTCCAGGCGAAAGGTCTGTGTCTTATGCGTGAGCTAACGTCTAGGAATGCAGTGCACGTATCCTTCGCAGCACACTTCGCCGAGTAGTAGGATCCGGAGGTTTCATCGACGGTCGAGGAATGGCTGTGAGATGTGCAAGTCTAGGAGGGTACGGTGTGATGAGATGAAACCGGCGTGTTCAAACTGTCGAGCTAGAGAGACTGAGGTGAGTCAGATGATTGCACTGTACGCATAGTTTCTCTGATGTCGTTCTCTTGTTCAAGTGCGTCTACAGGAACGTAGCGACGGGAAGTGTAGAGCGTCACGGACTCGTAGAAGAGATCAATGGAGACGGAAACGGCATGTCCCATCCCTTCCCGGAAGAAACCGCCGATGGTGTCGTCTCCGCCATTGGGCCTACTCGGCATCGCTTACGGCAAAGGTCTGCATCAGGAACACCACATCCGGCTGTCGTTCCACAGTTGTGGCCTCGTAGCAGGAGGGAGATTGACGGCATTGCGTTCGCAGTTCCTCTTACTGCCGGTTTAGCTGTTGCTCCGAACGGCGGAAACACCTTTTCGCAGCGTCCGCCTACGCCCGGACCTTTACCGATCAACGTGTCGTCAATGAATGGATCTCTTGCAACCAACGCCTACAACCCTCTTCTCCAGTACACCGCTCCTCCGCCAACGGCCTTCTCGCTTCCCAGAACCTACGATCAAACCATCAACGAAACCTATCTCGTGCCAACGGGAAGCCTAACCCTTCAAGCTTCCACGATGGATTCCGACATGTCGCTCTACCTCGGCGAATCGGCGCTGGATCGCGCGATGGCAATGTCGGAGCTCCTTCCGCCGCCTGGTGGGCCGTTGATGGCGCTGGGAATGGGAGGGATGGATGGGTCTCTCTATGGGAGGAGGATGGGAAAGGCTGCGGGGGATACGGCGGGAGTGGTGCCGCCAGTTGCGGATATGGCGACGCTTTTTGGGGGATGGTATAATGAGAGTCCTGCGGTGGGCGAGGGTTCCGGCTCGGACGAGTTGAGGGATCAGCCGTTTGTGAGGGGGAATGGGATGACGGATGTGCACCTGGATCGAGGGGATCTTAACAACCGGCCGCCGTCGACCGCCTTGGTGTTTCCGGATCCTCGCCTTTTCCGGCCTTCAACTCCATCGGCCAGTCAGAACATGGAATCGCTCGTCAACGCGCCCACGCACAATTCCGAGGTCGACGACCATGAGGAAGTTCTCGAGATCCAGACCAAGGACCTTTCGTCATACCACAAGATGAGTTCAACGCAAGCCGCCAACGAATTCCGCAACTTGACCGCCATCTTCGCGTCTCATCTCCCGGCAAGGCGCAAGGAGGCAGAGGAGAGGCTGATTGGGCTCGCGCGGGAAGGTCGTGGAGTGAATGGAGCCGAGGGTGTTCGTGGTGCGGTTAGCAAGAAGTCCATGGCAGTGTTTGCCACGCAACCGGGGTTGGTGTTTCGGCGCCTTGTTGGGGTAGAGGAGTTGAAGGCGTTTTTCCCGTCGATAGAGCAGCGGCAGCAGGTGAAGTTTAGGCTTTTTCCGCGGGACGTCTAGCGTCGAGCTGACCGATTGTTTCTTACAGTACCGGCACTACGTGAATGAGACCGTTGATGCCATTGTGGCTATGCGCACTCCCAAGGCACGTAATCCGTGGCGACAGCATTTCGCCCAGATGGCGCTGAGCAGCTCCCATGGATCCAGCATCGCCCATGACGCGTTTCGTCTGGGTATCCTCTCCCTTGCGTCGTTTGATATGGGCTTCAAGATGTCAGGCGCGTTGTTACATCCGGACGAAAACGCCATGTACGCCGCGAGTATCGAGCAGCGCGCGGACGCGTTGAAGTTGTTGAAGAGTATGACGGTCTTGAAGTCGTACTTGACAGATGTGGGTGCGGCGGATCTGGCGGTGGGGACGGCGGTGAGCCTGTGTATCCGGGATGTAAGTGCGGGAAAACCTTGAGGCGCCGTGGCCGTTGTCTAATCTGGGGGTTTGGTTTAGCGCCTTGCTGGGGAATCAGATTGGAAGGAACCGATCAAGCTGGGCATCGACATTATTCGCGAGTTTGGGGGACCCGAGTCGTACCTATTGGCGAATGTGAACCCGCTCCGGCGGTTCCTCCTGGAGCAGATGGCATGTCAAGAGATCATTTGTGAGCGGGGCATGTCCATCTCTCTCATTGTCTCTCGGCTAATGGGGCACGACCTCGCGGAAAGCCGCGGTCTTGTCGCTCGATCCACCAAAGCTGATCCGACCGGAGAGCACGTGGATGGAGCGATACCTCTCCCCGGAGGATCTTACGACGGATCATATCGAGATTGTGTATGGCCTCGACCGGTGCGTGCCGGTGCGGGCTATTGAAGAACCGGCAAGCTGACTTGGGGAATTTCCCTGCCTACTAGACCACTCTTGCGTCACATTACCCGCGTAAGCCGTTCCGTTCTTCGTCGCCCCCCTAGGCGATCCACCCCGCTAACCCCTCCCGCGCGCAGTCCCTCGAACTGGCCGAGATGAAACGCAAGATTGAGCAACTTCGGAATAGCCTGAGCGTGTATCCGCATCAAGAGGTCGAGAAGAGTTTGGAGGTCAAGGGGGCGGCGTTGAGGGCGATTACGCATGCGTTTATTGCGGATGGGGAGACGATGAAGAACGTGACGTTGGTGAGTGTGTGGGGGGGGTGGGTGGTTGTTGGTATTTGACTGATTGTTTTGTGGATTGTAGATGACGCCGCATTCTACACGAGTACGTCTCATCTCCGCCGATGGGTTTCTAGCCACCTCGCTGATCTCCCTCCACTCGATGGCAGGTCTCGATCAGTAACCTCGGGTACTTGGCGTTTACGGATCTCTGGATGTTTGTCGAGTTGCTGGATCTACCGGTTTCCAGTCGACTGGTGCAGGACAAGGTGGAGAGCGTGCTCGAATTGACTGCCGAGGCGCTCAGTCGGGGAATGTACACGGGGTAGGTCTCAAGCAGGGGGGGGGGGGGGGGCGATGGGAAGGTACCTGCTGCGGGGAGAGGCTGACCCTTGGCGCGTGAAGACTCCTTCTCCCGATGTCGTGGGCGGCAAGCTACGCCGTCGGATCGAACCGTACGCAATCGATGGCACTGCTCGACCTGCTGAAACCGCATTGCTATATGGACCATGTGTTGACGATCCGGTTGATTAGGATGTGTTGGAGGCTGGTGGATGAGAATGTGATCATTCCGTATTCAGAGTGGGAAACGTTTATGCGGCGGGCCGGGTGTTGGGCGCCGATATTTTGAGGCGGGGAGTGGATGGGGAGGTGTTGTAGTAACGTGAATCTAGCGGCCACGCGGCGTCGATGTCCGCCTGCCTCCGTGATGAAACGCGTGGCGACCCATTAAGGAGACTAGAAGCGGACACGGCCACGCGCGCCGGAAGCAAACCCCCCGCGAGGAAAGTCAATCGAGGGGGTAGGGAGGGACTCTTCAGGATGGGCGGCGTTCAGGATGGGCGGCTTATCTCGGGGCATCCAGCGTGAATCACTGTCGACACGACCTCCACCA
Source organism: Naganishia vishniacii ANT03-052 (assembly GCA_015708705.1). NCBI lineage: Eukaryota > Fungi > Basidiomycota > Tremellomycetes > Filobasidiales > Filobasidiaceae > Naganishia > Naganishia vishniacii. The sequence goes on from MU158411.1 coordinate 246,675, forward strand.
TGCACGTCCCTCCACGGACGGCGTTGCCTCCTGCTCCACCGCCGATCGACGGGGATGACGGGCGCGGGGACGGGGACGGGGACGGGGATGAGTTTGATTATGCCCCGTATACGAGGACCGACGACGAGGGGGACGCCGATCAGCAAGGGCAAGGCGCGGTGGGGAGATATCATCCGGCGGAACCAGAGTCGGCGTCGTCTCCCGGAATGGGGATTGGCAGGAGGGATAGAAGGAGGAGTGGCGAGACGAGGTGGCACCAGCACACGACCATTCCCGGAGCGTATCCGACGACGAGACCGGCATTGACAGTGCGGACTTCATCGTTTGGGACGGCGGAGGAGGGACCGGGTAGTGGTGGGTCGCCGCTTGTGAGGGTGTTTCGGTCGTCTAGCGGGGACGGAGGATCCGGTGTCCTCAGGCCGAGGAGTGGGACAGCGTCGTCGATTACTAGTAGCGAGTCGTGTTCGGTTTCTTCGATTCCCGTCACGACGACGACGACGACGACGACCGTGTACGATCTTCAACAGCAGCAGCAATCGGATAGTAACGCGTCCCGACGGGGGTCGTTGCATCGGAGTGTGTTGGATCGGAACAGTCAGCAGCAGTTTGGAGAGTTTTTGGGCGGCGGCGGCGGCGGCGGCAGGCGGGATATGGTGGCGCCGACGACGGGGTGGAGGGGGATCGAGGAGAGTGATTGGTCCGAGGCGGAGGGTCTTTCTTTGCCCGGTGGTGGAGGAGGAGGCTCACGATCCTCGTCCCGCGGCGGGAAACGTCGGGTCGTTCCGTCGTCGTCGTCGCCTCCTGATGTGGCGGATTGGAGCACGAGGTACTACGTCTCTCCCGCCGTTGGGGATACGAGTTTTCAGTCCGAGCTGGACGGGATTTCGCATGCCGTTGGCTTGGTGGAGGATGGGAGGAGTAAAGTGATTGATGGGGAACGGGTGGCGAGTTGGGGTGGAGTGACGCGCGTGACGGAGCGGCTGAGGAATGAGACCGAGGGCCAGTTTGATGGTGGCGTTATCGAGGAGTTTGATGGTGAGTCCCCCGTGGTGTGTCTACTCCCATGTGCCGCTCATTCCCCAGGACAGGCGCGACACACGTCTTGTTGTCCCACGTCGGATTAGGGGAACAAGTCCTCGACCTCCTCGCCCTGCTCTTACCCGTCGTCTCGAGCACCCTCGTCGTCCTCGACATCTCCAACAACCTCTTGCTCGACCTTCCGTCCGCATTGAGTCGCTGTCATGCCCTCGAGGAAGTAAACGTCGGGGAGAATCCGGTCGTCGTGCTGCCCCCGTGGATCGGCGAATTGACGAATTTGAGGATGGTCGTGGTGGATGGGTGTGGGCTGAAGACGTTGCCGGGAGAGTTGAGTAAAGCGAGGTTGCTGCATACGATTTGTGGTGAGTGACTCCGGCTCGCGCGGGAATCAGGTTCCGGGACGGTGACTGATGCTTCGCTGCAGTTCGGAGAAACCGAATGATCAACCTCCCCTCGTGGCTTTCTCAACTCTACAAACTCGAAACATTGCTCGTGGACGATAATCCTTTTGCCGGGTATTGGCAGCAAATGATCGACACGATTCTCGTCAAGCCGAGGGGCGAGTACATCCCACCTGTCCCGCCGTTGCCGTCTCAGTTTCTGCGCAGGCCGTCGGATGGCGTCTCGGCCTCATCGTCCTTGCTCAGTCCCGTGGATTCTCCTTACCCGCCAAGCAGTAACCCCTCGCTCGCATCGATCCATTCGCCACGCGTCCTGGCGCAGTCAATCAGCCCGAGTCCGAGTTTGCCTACCAATGGCCCTTATCATTTCGACGCGGCAAGACAGGCTTCCGAAATCACACTATCGCCGAATGCGACGACGAGTCATTCCGCCAATTCGTCCGGGTACTTTTTTCGCTCCGTCGAGGCGGCGTCGCCGAGTTCGCCCGCGACAATGGCGGCGGCGGTTCCGTCCCTGGACTCCGGGCGATCGGACAAGTATGGTGCACTGGCGGGACCATCGCGCGGGCCGTCGTCTCGACCGGATCATGCACTTCCCCCGAGTCGGAAACCGAGCAAGGCGCTTAAACGGATGCGCAGCGCGGGCGCCTTGCTCGGCTTGAGCTCGATGATCGATCAAGGGTATGGACAGCATGGCGCGCTGTTGCCGTCCCACGGAACGATGGAGACCTTGGTTTCCGGTCCGTCGTCGCGGTATACGAGCGGTGCAAGACACGGCGGTCAAGCTTCGGCGACGGCGATGGCGACGACGACGTATGACGGAGATCAGTCGAGCGACGATGATACGGTACCGGCACAGCGATTCGCGGCGCCGCCGCCGACGACGGCAGACGACGCGAGCAAACCGCCCAACAAGACGGGCAAGTGGGGCTTTTTAAAGAAAATGAGCATGAGCAAGATGCGTGGGACCACCGCGAGTCGTCCAGCGCCGCCGGGGCACACCGTCTCGGACCCTTCCAAGCTGCAGAAACGCAATACAGGACGACCATCAGGTAGCAAGCCCGCTCACACGGCCATGACGCTTCCTACTATGCGACGCATGCCAGAGGCGACCGAGGTCAGCGAGTTTGGCGTTACACAACCAAGGTATAGCCCACAAGGCGAGTCGCCAGGGATCAGTAGTGCGACCGCTCCCGTCAAGAGCAACACGCGCGCCAAGAGACGGAGCTTTCTGCCCATCTTGGATGCGCTCCCATCGCTGAATATCCCGATTCCAACGGTATCCGGATTCGACGCGGCCTTGTCGTTTACCCATTCCCCAACATCAGTGCGTCGAGTACTGCCCGCGTGCGACTCTTCTGGCCGATCTTCGCCCGAAGTGCGGTCAGAGCAAGGGCCGAGAGGACGGACGTATGAGATTGGCCTCAAATCCATCATGTCCTACCTTCGGGACTTGTACGATCTGTCTTTGCCGATACCTATCATCAATACGGGAGCAGAAGTCGTGCATTCCGATGCAAGCGGTGCCTCGGGATCCATCTCGGCCGCTTCGGAACCTAGATCAGGCTCTCCGGCCATGATCCACGGACGACCTTTACCGCTCGTAGGGCGACGCAGTAGACGGCCGACCATCGTTGCAGACCATGATGCGGAAGACCAGCCGAGCGGGAGTCAGTCTCCAGTCTCTGTCGGCGACGAAATCAGCGCCAAGCTTCAAGGTCTTGCAGTTCACCGCCGAGATTCCGTGGCAAGGCAAGCACCAGAAGAGCCCGTTCACCACAAAAAGTACAAGGACGACTCGGTCGTCCGGACGGGTGTCATCAAGCACATCCTCGATACGGAACGGTCCTACGTTCAAGGCTTGCGCGACTTGGTCGACATTTATGTCAAGCCTGCTTCCTATCCCGTCCGAGGATCGACCGAGACCGTGATCCCACAAACAGAGCGCAAGATTGCGTTTGGCGGCATCGAGGGTATCCTGCAGTTCCATGAAGTCAGCTTTTTGCCAACACTCGAGACCGCAGCCAAGGAGCTATTGCGGAACGGAGACGACCCCACCGGCGAGAGGTCCAAACACGTAGCCAGGGAGATTGGCGAGGCTTTTCGAACGTATCACCCATTCATGCGTCAATATTCGACTTACATCAACAACTTTGACTTTGCACTGTCGAGACTCGCCAGCTGGACAACGATCCACGAAAAGCTCGGTCTTGCGGGTAGTACTGGCAGTGGACCCAGCGCTATGGCAACCGCCACGATAGGAGCCGGATTGGGCATCTCGGCCATTGCCAGCAGCAATGTAGACAGCAATGGGAATGGGTCTCAGCTAACGCCGGCGCAGCGAAAGCGAGTCAAGCAGTTCATGAAGGTATGTCTGCACTTCTCCCGCCAAGACTGGTTATTGATCCCTCGGCTTCAGGCTTGCCGGAAGAACCCAAAGCATACCCAGATCAGTCCGGAGAGCTACCTCCTGCTACCGGTGCAGAGAATACCGCGGTACCGAATGCTGGTGAGTGCGATAGGCCCCATCACAGCTGTTGTTTCTCAATCTCGTCCTCTAGCTCGATGATCTCGCGCGATCAACTCCTCCCGCCATCGATGTGCAACTCGATCCGATAGAGGCAGCACTGGAGGAGATGGTCGCTCTGGCTTCGACCATGAATGAGGAGAAACGAGATGCAGAGTCGCGCCAGCGTTTGGTCAAGTAAGCCGCATAGTACTGCGTCACACCCCGAGGCTAATCATCATCCCCCACCGATAGATGGCAAAGCCGTATTCGCGGTCGTTTCGCCTCACCTCTGGTCCAGGCACATCGTCGCCTACTGGTGGACGGCGCACTCCTTCTCACTCGGATAGTCAAGAGATCGAGCACGTTTGTCGAGGTGTCCAGTAGCCTGGTGGACGACAACGGCAACAATGAGAATACCATCACCAACGCCAAGACGATTGTGCAGATCGAAACCCTGGCGCCAGAAGTGCCGAACCGACAACTCGCGGCGATCGTCACGAGCGACCTCATGATTTTGTGCAAAGACCCTTCCATGGGGAGCGACCCGAACAGCCAGCTGGATCTGTACGCCGTGCTGAAGATGCAGACAAAAAAGAAGCCGGCTTCACTTCTACAGGGCAATGGTATTCGCCTGGTCGATAACAAAGTACGTGTCTTGTCTTTCATGGCACTGTTCTTGCTGACCCCGGTTTTCCAGGCCATCTTATACCTCACGGCGTCGAGCACGCAAGACGCAGCGAACTGGGTGCGAATCATCAACAATGAGTTTGACCCTCTACGGTGAACCTCAGTATGCATGGACGCAACGCAATCCCCCATAACGAACCTCTGCCACGTACTGTAATGACCTGTAAATCTGTGGCGAAATGACCGCCTGACGACCTATGACACGATGACATGACATGGATGCAGGACCCGGCTATCCGGCTGTGGCGAGTGGGCGGGGAAAGCCGAAGCGCGGACCGAGATTTCGAGTTCCGCCCAGATACAGATGCATGTTACGTCCTCTCATCAGTCCTCGTCAATCTCGTACATGCTTGTAAAGCACCAGCATGACCATCAAAGCATCCGTCATCCAATGCTCGACCGTCAGGTATGACATCGACGCCACCCTCGACAAGATGGACTGGCTGGTCAAGGTTGCCAGGGAGAGGGATGACTCGCAGTTGGCCGTGTTTCCTGAAGCATTGTGAGTGGCCCGTTTCCGATGACGTCTTCGTGACACCTGACAGGCTGATAGGAGACGAAAGTCTTGGTGGATATCCCAAGGGTTTGAACTTCGGCTGCGTGGTCGGAGAACGGGATCCCTCGGGACGTGACGACTTTCTTGCATATGCAAAGTCTGCAATCTCCCTCCCCGGTCCGGCGGTGACTCGAGTAGAGGAAATTGCCAGGCGGCACGACGTCTTCATTGTCGCTGGAGCTATCGAGAAGGATGGGGGGACGCTGTACTGCACCGTGATCTGGGTTCACCCAGAGCACGGGTTCATGGGGAAACGTCGCAAGCTGTGAGTATCGCAGATATCGGTTCCACCATTCTGAGCTCAGTATCTACACGACAGCATGCCCACCGGCTCCGAGCGACTTGTGTGGGGTTTCGGAGACGAGACTGACGTCAAGGTGTGCAAGACTAGCTTGCCACGAAGCGAATCCTCAGAACCCGTGACGCTCTCCAGCAATATCTGCTGGGAGAATTATATGCCGCTGCTGAGGTATCGGATCTACGAACTCGGGACGCAATTATACTGCGCGCCTACAGTCGACAATCGAGAGGTTTGGCAGAGTACGATGGCCCATATCGCCCTGGAAGGGAGGTGTTTCGTGCTCGCGGCTTGTCAGATGAGTTTGGAGCGTCGGTTTTCGTATAGGTATAGTGCCAGCTGACATGTACTTCTTCCTCTACTTTTCCCAAGTCAAGGTGAGTCCCAGCGCCAAGCGTTACATGTATACGTCCCTCATCTTCCCCTGATCTCCACAGGATCATGTCAGTTCCGTCAAAGATGCTCTAGATTCCAAGGCCGAGGAATTGGCGGACGCAGTGAAGATCGCGGGAGGCAGCGTTATCATCGACCCTTTGGGCAACGTGCTTGCAGGGCCCCTGCGAGGTAGTGAAGGGTGGGCACAGTCGTTGTGGGTACATCAATAGGATCTGATGGGAGTCGTTTCGTCCCATAGCGTGTTGTCGGCGGAGTTGGACCTGGACACGATTACACGGGGGAAGTTTGACCTCGACGTCGTCGGACATTACGCTCGTCGGGATATTTTCAATCTTTCGGTGCGATCTGCGTGAAGTTGCAGCAAGAGAAGAGACGGCGCGGCGCAGTGAGGAAAGAGAGAATCCTCGCTTCCGAAAGAACATAGTTGCAAGGTGTACACCGTAGTCGGGGATACACGAGGGTCGCACGTTGGGTCGTATCTGGCAGTTTCTGGTCCATGACAAATCGATAATATACTACAACGTTATTCTTTGAGTAGCGGGACGCCCTTGTATGATCATATTTCAGGAACGCCCTGTTGACAAACATACACGTCAAAAATCGCCTTTGCGCAAGATGTCGGAGCAATACAGTTGGACAAGCTTCAGTAAACATAACGGAAGCTGAGAAGAAGGAGGTACTACGTCAGTCAGGAACCATTGTTTGTTGCGTAACTTACTTTGGGTTTTGCTTGTCCGTGAGATCGCTAAAAGCGGTCAAGTCTCCATGGGTCACACTGCGTTCTGCAGCCGCACGCTCCTATTTCTTGTTCTCCCAGATAAAGGCAAATCGGAGAACCAGAAAGATGTCGAACCCGAAGCAATTGGCGACGAGAAGTGATCCGATTCCGAGCTGGTACCTGGGCGCTTGGCTGGTCAAGTAGAAGAACGGCGAGATGATATTGCCGATGCAGGCGCCTATAGGGCAAGAGTGAGCCTTGTCGAGCGTTTCTTGACGTCCTTGGCGTCACCCGAGTTAGACGACACACATACCGAACCAGATCATCCCCGAAACAATCATCTTCTTGGACTGCCCGTCCGTGTTACTTCGATGATCTCACCATTGTAAGTGGGGTTTTGCTTGATCGTGCGATGGCGCGGAAGGCGGAGAGTAGACACTGATGGCGAACGGCAGCATTTGGTCAATTACTGAGCTGTTCTTGACCAGCGACCAGCAGCGCCCTTTTAAGAGCAGCGGAAGATCCTTACTCACTTGTTACCGATACAAAGAGGCACCGTGCCGTCCGATGTCCACTTTTATAAGCGTGCTCGCAAGGGGTTTGGCTAAGTTTGAGCTAGGATAAGACATAAAGGCTGACTAGAAGTCATCTGACTCTTGGAAAACGGTTGGTCCAGCACATGATCAGCACCTTACCTTGAGTGTTTGGGGGGGATGCTTCTAGACGTGTTTACCAATTCTTGTGACCAGCCTGGCCAGCAGAGGCCAGAGACGTCTGAAGAGGACCTTATAGAAAATGCGGTCCGGAATCCGGGAGGTCTCTGCGGCCGCGCTCGAGTTGGTCGCGGGCCTCCGCTTTGTGGCTTGCTGACGATAGCAGGAAGACCTGATAACCAAATATCGATACCGTGTTGCCAGTCTTGTCTTGCTAAACAGTTCATTCACGTTCCGAGCAGTGTCTCTCGCGGTTTTCTCCACCATCCGATACCGCTGGTGATCTCCAGGATGTCATGGTGGTTCCGTTATATTGCAAAGCTGGTGAGCGCTTGCTGTACTGTCACTCTCGGAGCGCATGTTCACAATAGCTCGTCAGCGTCTTTCCTCCATAGAATGACGTCTTCTCAGCAACACTCGTGAAGTCACTTATCCATGCCAGTGATCGAGGCCATAGAGCACGCTATTGAACAAGCGGACGAAGACCTCCGTGCCCTTTCCCACGAAATCCACGCGCATCCGGAACTAGGATGGAAGGAGCATCATGCGGACGACGCCCTAACTGAGTTTATGGAGAAGAAGGGCTTTGTGGTGGAACGACATGCGTGTGGTATGAAGACGGCTTGGAGGGCAACGTTCGAGGTCGGAGAGGGTGGAAGGACTATCGGATTCAATTCGGAAAGTGAGCATGATATGTGAAACGAGGCCCCTGCAGTGCGGTCATACCGAATTTCCCTGGTCTCGCCAGTGGATGCCCTTGTGGCATCGGTCATGCTTGCGGACATAACTTGATCGCTATCTCAGGCTGCGCAGCGGCTATCGGTGTAGCAACCGCCCTCCAGCACTGGTAGGACCCGGTAAGGTAACTACCTCGCTAAGTATCAGCTTTGAGCCGAATTGCCCACAGCATCTCCTAGCTTACAAGCAGATAAGTCGCGCAGCAATATGCCTTCTCCGGTGCCAGCGAAACCCTAAGACCACCAGCGATTGTTGGAAGCATAAACAGCATACAGACGATTGTACGACTGTTCTTGGGCAGTCGGTCGTGAAAGCTCCGGTCGTGGTGAAAACGACAACAAGGGCGCCCTGTGGGAGCTGTCATGCCGGGAACGTTGCTATCAGCTCACGTCTTTTACGAACCCCGGAACATTTCGCTACTGACTGCCATCGGGGATGTCTGCAGTTTATCAAATCCCAAGCTGGAATCATAATTGGGTCAGGACGCCATCAACCGCTGCACCCTATCGAAAACATGTCACGTACCTCTTGATGACTAGTGTGGAGAAGTTGGAAATACCACCGTTGGGGATGTTCTGAATGTGAAAGATAGATCCATGTATTGTAGTCGAAGAACGCCTCTTGGATTTGATCCCACTTGATGATCCTGTTCTTGATACCCGTCTGATTTTTCTTTAAGCGCGCAATAACCATCAGTCGCTCGTCGTGCGTGAACCACCGGTTTCGCGTGGGCGAATTCGCCAGCGTGTAAGAGAGGGAGAGACCCCAGACGGCACAAAAGGCGCTAACGAGGAGGAATTCATAACGCCAGCTTTGGAGAGCCCCTTTGATGTCGCCGATACCGAAACCAATGAGTCCGCCGAGACCGACGCCGAGGCCATTGAATCTGCGTATGAGGACGCTGTCAGTACGGAAATGCGCCGCCATCGGTGAGAAAGTGCATACGAGTACCACATGTTGATTCGCGAGGGTTGCTCCTAATTCACGGCGATGACGTTTGGCGGATCAGTATGGCCAGCTCTAAAGATGAAACGCGAAACACGACCTACGGCTCGCGTTTAGTACATTGTCGTGAACAACATAAAAGCTGGATCAGCGATGGCCCTCTAATGCGCCACTAGTAATTCGGAGGACGGCAAGAGTTGCAAAAGTTTTGGAAACAGCTTGGAACCTGCAATCAGGACCCAAGTTACCATGATATCAGACAATGCAAGCGGTCCTTGAGACCATTTCCGTTTACGTACATGAGAACTGCACCCCACATGAAGATATCGAAGGAGAGGTAGTATGCCGGTGGATTTTGCATGATCAAGTTGGATGGGATGGCCCAGATGAGCCAACCGAAGTAGAATATACTGACGAACGAGGAGATGCGTAATTTCGCGCGAATCAGTTGGTCAGACGGAACGGGGATGGAGTACGTTGATAGCCACGAGTATTCGGTACCCTTGAGGTTGAGATCTTCTTTAAGGTTGAAGATGGCTGCATAGCTGGAGAGTGTGATGAATTTAAACATGCGCTCCAAGGGGAGATCGATCAGTACGGGCGGGATACATACGATAGTGTGAAGTGTCGTCTTGTCGACGTAGTAGAAAATGTAACAAATACCGAGAACGGGAAGCAAGATTCGGTCTATTTTCCTACGGTGCAGCAAGACCTGAGCAGCAAATCGGCACAAAAATCGGCAGCAACAAACGGAGCTCACCTGACCAGTTTCTTCTCCGTTGCGGGATCGATACTTCCTTCGGCACCGTACTTTTCAAGTGCCTCTTCATGCATCGCCGTGTCAATCCCCGTTGCAAATCGACCTCGTGTTTGCGCCGGGCTAGCGTTGCATTCCTCATCGAGCTCACCGCTGCCACGATCAACATCCTCCACGAACTCGTGGGTTTCCTTCTTCTTTATGACGGGCTTATCTTCATGCAATATTAAGGAGGACATGGTGGCGAGTATCGACGATATTCGTGACTTGAGGAGGCGTCGCTTCAAGCGGTCACGATCCTCTCTCTCTCTCTCTCTATATATATGCTGATACCAACTCTCCACCTCTTAGTCGACCTCGAGATTCGACAAAGAAAGAAAAAACCTACGAGCTGAGTAGCTCCAGAGGCTGCTGTTTAAGCAAAATGGGCCGTGCCTCCGCTATCCGTCAACAGCCTCGACTGTCCTTGTCATTCTGCTGGCATTGCCAGCCACGAGCGCTCATCCAGCTGGAGGTCTTCATGCACAACCTCCTGTAGCCATCGATAACAATAGCGATGCTGGCGATACCAATCTTCAGCCAGCTCTTCAGCCTTATCAGTGCCACTCCAGTGCCTTACCGAATTCACGAATCCTACTAACGCCTCAAGCTAAAATCGGAGCTCCAGGGAGCCACTGCGTTTCAGGGAAATCAAGTCCTAAAGGGGGTTGCGCCTGGTGTCACCGCGACAGCGAAGCCCGGACCGATGGATGAGCTCAGGGTGTAGTAATGTCAGCGCGATTGTCTTGTATACTAGGTCGCGCCTCTGGCCTTTGGAAAGAGGAAATGCAAGGGGAAAGGGCTACGCCCAATCTCGAAGCGGGGTAGGTACTGCGAAGCTGATTACGTTGTAGAGTTCTCGCATTGACAAAGCAAACCGGCCAAGAACGAGACGGGAAAGACACCAAGACAGGGCCATCCCCTGCTTCTGGCCATCAGACCTGAGACTCCATCAGCCGGTCAACCTTGATATGACGGCGTGATATGCGAGGTAACAGCCATCCCCTGCACGACGATACTAGGCAGGCGCAGCATCGTTTCTGATGAACAAAGTGCTAGGACCAGCGACGCAAAAACCAAACGAAGGAGTGTGTCATGCGCCTGTCTAGCGCACCCTTGTCCTGCTGCCTGCACGAGCGAGGCATTCCGGCTTTCCTGAAACGCCCGATATGCCTTGCATCGAACAAGTCGGTCCTGGTCGGCACATCGGAGATGTCGTCAAATTATGCCGTGTATCGTGCTCAATGCCCGAACTGCACCTGAATACTATGCGATTATACAACCTTCCGCCGCTTCTTGCCTTGTCGGTCTCGGATTCCCCCTCATCGCGTTCTTTTTCATATCTGTGAGACGCTGCATGGCCTGTTGATGTTGTTGAGCTATGTCGTCGATAAGGGTCAGTCATAGCGCGACTAAGGGGAAGGACAAGACTTACCCGCTGCGCGCATGTACCACCGCTTGGCGAGCTCTATGTCCTGCTTGACGCCGATCCCTACTTCCGTATAGTCTGCACGGGATACAGGAAATGAGCAGGGCACAACTGACACCGTACGTCGCAACTCACACCCTACGGCAAACTCTGCCTTTGCCAACCCCTTGTTAGCGCTCTTCTTGGCCCATAAGTACGCCTCTGCATCGTCCTGCTTCAGCACTCCCTCTGCGCCCGTCAGGAACCACCCACTCAACGCCAAGTCGGCCTCGGGATCGCCCTTTTCCGCCGCTCGGCTGAGCCATGCGATACTCCGTTTTGGATCGACGGGGCAGCCGAGGGTACCGTATTCGTAGCATGTTCCGAGTTTGAATTGCGAGGGAGGGTAACCTAGCTGGGCGGCTTGGGTGTAGAGTTCACGGGCCATGTTGATATCCCTCGGCAAGAGATTGGCTCCTCGGCCCAAGAGATTGGGGTTCTCGTGTAGCATCGCGAGTTCATGCAAGGCATGTGGGTTCTCTTCGTCTGCTTGTTGTGCGCCTCGACGGAGCCAAGTGATTCCTTCTCGTTGATTGCGTGGCTGTTCGAGGAGTCCGTGGAGGAGGATCATGGAGAGTTTGTACATGGCCGCACCGTCACGCAAGCTCGCGGCTTTTCGATAAAACAAGACGGCCCGCGTCGCTTCCTTGCGTGTTCCGGCGCCGAGTTCGTTGCATACGGCCGTACGGTACGTTGCGGCCGGATGGTTTTGTTTCGAGGCTTGCATGTACAGCTGGTAGGCCTTTTCATAGTCGACTGCGAGGCCGAGTTGGCCCGTGCCGTACATGTTGGCGAGGAAGAATTGAGCCTCGGCATACGGCTCGGCGCCGCTCGTGGCGAGGCGCTTGATGTGTTTCAGGGATTCCGCAAGCAAGTTGTCCCGGTACTTCTTCCCGCCTCGGGTATCACCATGCTTGGCCATGTCATCTCCAATGATCCGCGCGGCTTCGATCAGGTATTTGGCAAAGGCAAACTGCGCCTCGGGGTCGGGATCGCCCTTCATTCGCGCACGGTAATCATCGACAAACTCTTTGGTGTACGGCGGCTTGTTGACGTCGATGGCACCCGAGTGACCGGATCGTTTGGCATTCTTGGAGCCAATATTGGTCGTGTTGGTCCGTTTAAGCGAGACGAGAGATGAAGCCGATGACGCCGTGCGGAGGAGGTGTGCAGAGGAGGTGGAGCCGACGGGGTTGGAAGCCGTGGATGACGAAGCGGGTCCCGTGGTAGCCGATGAACCCAAGTAGTCGTTCGCGGCGACAAAGTACGGATTATATTCTGCGCGTGGGGCGGCAGACGGGATCGGCGGCGGGGGATGCGGGAAGCCATGGTCCCGCGTGACGTGGGCATCGTACGCTGATCCCTCGCCCGCGGCGGCGGTTCCTCCGGACATGCTAGGACCATTACTTCGAATGGATTGTCCACTCGCCCGTCGATTCTGATAGGAGGTCTGCTGTGGATTGCTCGGAACAGCGGGATACTGCCCGTACGCTCCCATTCCGCTATCGAGGCTGTATACGCTGGCCGTGGCGTTGTTACCCGTTTGCAAAGGCTGAGCCATGTAAGGTCCCGCGATGGACGGATCACCAGCGGAGGAGGACGAGGCGTAGACGTTTTGTGAATTGCTGATGGATCGTCCACTCGCTGCTGAGCGTGATCGACCGACCATGGGTGCATACGTTGAATCGGTGGGTAACGGTCCTACCTGATCCTCCTCGTGATGGGAATGCTGATCACTCATACGTAGGGCACTCAGGCTGAGCTCGTTCGGATCCGATGTGGGTCGACGTGGGGGGACGACGCCACTGTGGAAAGCAGGTCCAGAGGGGACACCGGCGGGGGATTGGATCCCACCGTAGGACGAGTCGGAGCGGTACGACGAGTAGTTGTGGTTTGATGTGGCTGGGTAGGGCTGTGTGTGCGGGTGTGCGTTGGGATGCGACGGACGACCGTAGTCGACGGGACTGTACGGTTGTGGCCGGTATCGGAGTGAGGGATTCGAATAGGCTGGGCAGAGGGTGGAGATCAGCGAGTGCACACGACTAACCAAAGACGTGTAGTCGATCGAGAAGACGAGTATTCGACCTTGGTTGAGACCTGGACACTCAATCACTTCCTCCCCGCCTTTCTCATGCGCCTTCATCCAAGCCATCATATCCACAACCGACTCACCATGCCTCAATCCCTGCCCACCTAATTGACCCGCAATCACCTCTGGCGAACCGGCTGAATCATCGGTATACGGTTGACCGGCGTACGTATCGGCCGTATGGGAACGCTTGGTCTGCATGTCGAGTGCGGAGTACTTATGTGGACGACGGAGTGGACATGTGGGAGAGTACGGACTGGGAGGGAGGAAGAACCAAGCTCACGATCATCCTCCCCCCCACCCACCAGATTTATCGTCGACCATCATCCTCTCCCGTCTCCCCGATCGCACTCGCCTGGCCGGAAATCGCGCGTTTATCGGGGGGCTGCTGCGAGTTTAGGTATGGAATGGAATGGAATGGAATGATGTGTGGGGCAGTTTCTCTGCATGTCACGATACAACCTCATGTACAAGCCGATGTTATCGCTACAAGTCTACTACCCCCGACGACCGTGAAGGACCAAAGCGAGGTTGAACGTACTTTCCTTGACCGCCCCAGATAAAGTTGGCAGAGCCGGGAGGACCGGTGAAGATCTTGCCGAGGAGGACGCCGCGCGGGTTGTGAACGATGATGCCGTCGCTGATGCCTGATCCGAGCGGGATGAAGGGCAAGCTTAGGTAGATCTCTCATGTGACCGGGTTTCGGCGACACTTGCCGGCATCTGGAGGTTCCAAGGCGATATGCGTGTTTGTCAGTCAGGATCCTGGAGTCACGTCAGTAGCAGACTCACAGAGGTTGCCTCTGGAATCGGTGTGAACGCCATCGGGGATGAGCTATAGCATTATCCCTGCCAGCTTTGGCACTACGATGCACAGAGCCAGAGAATAGTACGACTAACCGAATTGACTGGCGATGATGAGGCGAGCGCACATTCAGCGTTTGCTCGTTCGTCATATCCGGGAGGGATGACGGGACATACCGAAAGCAAATGTCCGACGATTTATAAAGATTCCGTCCTCTGATACGTCGAATGCGTAGCTGGAAGCGACGGGTTAGCCTAAGCCGGCTTTATCAGCTAAAGAGGCGTGGGGACGTACATCGTTGCAGGCCTCGTTGGATCACGGTCTTGCATGAGCAACCCCGTATCCGCGACGTACGCCGTCTTTTGGTCCGGCGAGAAGCAGAGGCCGTTGGGCATGGAGAAGCCGTCGGCGACGATGGAGATGAGGCTTGGTGGGGGGAGGGGAAAGGGAGGATTGAGAAAGGTGATCGAGGATTAGGGGCTTGGAGTGCATGCGTACCGCTGGATTCGTTGAACCGGTAGATTTGGTTCGGTAGTCCGGGACTGGGGCGGAAACGTTGCGTCTAATACGGGAAGCGGCGAGAGGGTTACCAAACACCGACGCATGGGAACAAGTAGGTGGACTCACGAAACCGTACGAGGACATCCGTGAAATACAAGTCTCCCGAGGGACGATGATATGCGACGTCGTTAAGGCTGTTGAATTGTCGTCCGTATGACTGGGCGGGTGGTAGGGGATTGCGGATAAGCTCATGTGGGCTGCGTAGGAGGAGCGTCTTGCTCACCGATCGAGCTGTACGGGGGTTCCGGGTTCGTGAGGGAACGCCGGGTATCGATTGGCATCGGCACCGGTGGGTCCATCATGCTACTATCCCTCTTGAACGGTAGTCGATTGTGGGTGTCGATCTATAATGAAAGACGTAACATCAAGCAAGTACGTCTCCAGTAAATATGCGCATACTCCGTATCTCGCCTTCAATACACTGGGAACGATGGTGGAAGATGCACTTACTTCGTATTCCTTCGTGCCAATCTCGAGAATCAGGTTGGGGCTCCACTGGACATGTCACAGATGCGTCACCGGGACAGCGCCACTGCATCCTGACGGATACACCGCTACGAGAAGCAAATTAAGGGCTGTTGCGGAGGCGGTAGATAACCGATGGTCCTGGGGATTCTTCCTGCCGGTCAGTGAAAGGATTGTCACCGGCATGGCTCATATGACGAAATCCTGAGGCCGACTGTAGGAGGCCCGGGTAACATGGCCGAGAGACAGTGAGTCGTGAAGACAAGTGTGGACGTAGGGTAAGAAGGGAGTGAAAGACACCTCTCCTGCCTCCGCTCTTGATATTCATGACAATACCACCAGGCTCAGATTGCGTCAAATCTTCCTCATATCGCTGTTCCGAAATACATCTTCATCTTTACAAGGCACCGACCATTATTACTACTATGTCATCGTAGGGACTCCCATGTCTCGATCTGCATATTCCCCCTATGTCCCCTTCATCTCGGTTATGAGATGACAAAATCGACCGTCTGAACCATCGAGATCAAGTCCGTCCTGCCCATAATGGTGGTCTCGTCAACGAAAGTGGGTGCAACACCATTGACAACAAACACCGTCAACTGGGATGGCCCGTGGCCCAACACAGGTTTCCCCACGAGCCATGCGTTCCAGATCTCCTCGATCGTGCCGCAGTTGATCTCCCTCGCGACGTTGACCTGAAACAGACCAGCGAGGTTGGTGCCCGGCCCTTGGAAGGGCGTGACCCCGGTGATGTCATTCATAGTGGTGTTGAATAGAACCACTAGGCCCGGCGCAAATTGGTCCGGCCCGGGCTTGAAAAAGGGTGACATGGGACCGACAAAACCAGAGTCGTAACCGTTCTTCGCCGTTAGGAGTTGGTTGTCAGCCGAGGACGAAGCGTCAATGGCGATGTCGATGATGAAACCGGAGCCGTCGACGCCAACAATGTCACCCGGAAGAGGGTGAAAAATTTCCACCACCGTCTGGCCCGCAGTATCGTTATACGCCATAGTCTCGAAGGTAACACCGTTGACGCAAGAGGGGTTCGTGCTCGGAAGAGTGTTGGAAGTACGGTTCGAGATGGTGAAGTCGGTGACGACAACATTGGACAGCAGGCCATCCTGCTGCGACGGCGAGGCGGACGCCATCGTAGCAGCAGTGCCGTTCACATAGTAAACGACCAGCTCAGATGCGCCGATGCCGAAGAGCGGAGCACCCGCTTGCCAAATGGTGTTGTACTCGTTCAGGCCGTCCACCTTGGCTACGCCGTTCAGCTGGAATAGGCCCGCGAGATTGGTCATCGGACCCTTGAGCGGGCCCTTGTTCGCCGTTGTGTTCTGCAGTATGACGAGGCCTGGAAAGGCGGCGTTCGGGCCCGGGCCAAAGGTCGTGCTATTGGCGTCTTGGAATAGGGGCTTGAAAGGGATCAGCTTGTTTGCCTCCGCATTTGTTGCTTGGATAGTGATGTCGACAATGAAGTTCTGGCCCTTGATGCCATCGATCTCGCCCGTGAGAGGAGCGTTGACGGTGATGAAGAGCTCGGATGGCGCGTTGGAGGACGGGTCGGAATTCAAGGTCATAGAAGGGAACGGGTTAAGGAGGATGACCGGACCAGCAATAATCGAGCTGCCAGTGACATGTCAGCGAAATCCCGAAGAGGATTAGGCATGCAACTCACGAGGGGGCAACCATGCTGACGTTGTTCGAGCTCGAGACAACCGCGTAGGCAGTGCCCTGAATGTCATAAGGTAAGGTCGCAGTCTTGTCCGCGGCAATGGGGCAAGCAGTGGTGGACAGGCCGTAGTAGACAATGAGATACTTCTCTGTCGTTGTGGAGTCATCGTACGTGAGCTGAGTGATCCCTCCCGGGACCGAGCTCGAACTTGTCAGATGGGGGAAGCTCTTGAACGGCAAGTTCGGATTGGTGGATGGACACGAGCTGTTAAGAAATTGTCAGCGGTTAACAATCTGCATGCTGGAGTAAGGGGGTAGACGTACGTGATGAAGGGGGTGACAAGGGACAGAATTTCCCCGTAATGAAGCGGGGTGTCATAAGCGGATGACCTAGTAAAAAGAGAATGGCAAATACAAATAGAAACGCAATCCAAGTCTATAGTAAAGTCCGACTGCACTCACCAAGGGTTCTCCTTGTCGACGGCGGACGAAATCCAGGCTTGATGGCGAGCCTCGGTTGCAAGTATGGAGCCGGCAGCGCTATAAGAGTACTGGTGAATTAGCAGAAGACATGTTGCCACATATACTCACGTCAAGTAGGCAGGCGTCATGATATCGGCAGCCGCCCCGAGCTGAACGGGTCGTCAGCAGGGCAACTGTCCATTGCAATTGCTATACTCACATAGGCAGATACTCCAACGTTCTCGATCATCGCAGCGACTGTGAGGTGACGTCAATCGACGACGGAATGAAACAGAAGAAGGTATTTACGTGAAGCAAAACTCATGGGGTCGGTGTAAGGAAAGCTGTAGTTGCAAGGTTGAGTGGCCGCACTGCCGAGGGCAGATGTGAGAAAGGCAACATGAGAGGCCTCATGCCCAGCGATTTGTTCAAAGCTATATTTATTTTACGCGCGTCAGACAGGCATCCATCCCACAGCGCTGGGACGTACCGGTTACGGACCCAGTCTGGGAAACCGGCATCCGCAAACGCAGCGGCGTCGAACTTGGCTAACGCTTCGTTGTAGAAACAGTTCTCAAGGTGCTCAAGAGTAACTAGGAGGGTGGCTGTCAACTTGTACCAGCTCCCAGCAACCCGCTGGCAAAGAACTCACGGGCAAAGTTCAAAATGACATCGTCCGTGATGTCGGAGGGTGCCCGAACAGCGATGGGGGACGGGTAGACGGCCCCAATGGCGAGAACGAGGGCGAGTGCAGCCAAGAGAGTAGGCATGTTGGGGTGTCTTGATGCTTAATTGGTTAGAAGCAACCTCCATAAACGTTTCTGCTCATGTGATGTGTTATATAGCTAGTCCTGCTATGTTTAATTGCCGAAATGGGCCGATGAGATACAGTACAAACGATGCCCCGCTTACCGGGCGATCGGGATCGGGGGCAGTAGAACACCAGCTGGCGGTACTATTTTGATGGGTTTTGGGGTTAGGGGTTAGGGGTTAGGGGTTAGGGGTTAGGGGTTAGGGGTTAGGGGTTAGGGGTTAGGGGTTAGGGGTTAGA